>CM032232.1:6965000-7015000 GCA_019009955.1 Riptortus pedestris
AGCTATAGCTATCTGCCGCACAATGCACAGCTGGCACAGCTATAGCTATCTGCCGCACAATGCACAGCTGGCACAGCTATAGCTATCTGCCGCACAATGCACAGCTGGCACAGCTATAGCTATCTGCCGCACAATGCACAGCTGGCACAGCTATAGCTATCTGCCGCACAATGCACAGCTGGCACAGCTATAGCTATCTGCCGCACAATGCACAGCTGGCACAGCTATAGCTATCTGACGCACAATGCACAGCTGGCACAGCTATAGCTATCTGCCGCACAATGCACAGCTGGCACAGCTATAGCTATCTGCCGCACAATGCACAGCTGGCACAGCTATAGCTATCTGCCGCACAATGCACAGCTATCACAGCAATCCCAATCTGCCGCACCAAGCACAGCTGGCACAGCTATAGCTATCTGCCGCACAATGAACAGCTGGCACAGCTATAGCTATCTGCCGCACAATGCACAGCTGGCACAGCTATAGCTATCTGCCGCACAATGCACAGCTGGCACAGCTATAGCTATCTGCCGCACAATGCACAGCTGGCACAGCTATAGCTATCTGCCGCACAATGCACAGCTGGCACAGCTATAGCTATCTGCCGCACAATGCACAGCTATAGCTATCTGCCGCACAATGCACAGCTGGCACAGCTATAGCTATCTGCCGCACAATGCACAGCTATAGCTATCTGCCGCACAATGCACAGCTGGCACAGCTATAGCTATCTGCCGCACAATGCACAGCTGGCACAGCTATAGCTATCTGCCGCACAATGCACAGCTATAGCTATCTGCCGCACAATGCACAGCTGGCACAGCTATAGCTATCTGCCGCACAATGCACAGCTGGCACAGCTATAGCTATCTGCCGCACAATGCACAGCTGGCACAGCTATAGCTATCTGCCGCACAATGCACAGCTGGCACAGCTATAGCTATCTGCCGCACAATGCACAGCTGGCACAGCTATAGCTATCTGCCGCACAATGCACAGCTGGCACAGCTATAGCTATCTGCCGCACAATGCACAGCTGGCACAGCTATAGCTATCTGCCGCACAATGCACAGCTGGCACAGCTATAGCTATCTGCCGCACAATGCACAGCTGGCACAGCTATAGCTATCTGACGCACAATGCACAGCTGGCACAGCTATAGCTATCTGCCGCACAATGCACAGCTGGCACAGCTATAGCTATCTGCCGCACAATGCACAGCTGGCACAGCTATAGCTATCTGCCGCACAATGCACAGCTGGCACAGCTATAGCTATCTGCCGCACAATGCACAGCTGGCACAGCTATAGCTATCTGCCGCACAATGCACAGCTGGCACAGCTATAGCTATCTGCCGCACAATGCACAGCTGGCACAGCTATAGCTATCTGCCGCACAATGCACAGCTGGCACAGCTATAGCTATCTGCCGCACAATGCACAGCTGGCACAGCTATAGCTATCTGCCGCACAATGCACAGCTGGCACAGCTATAGCTATCTGCCGCACAATGCACAGCTGGCACAGCTATAGCTATCTGCCGCACAATGCACAGCTGGCACAGCTATAGCTATCTGCCGCACAATGCACAGCTGGCACAGCTATAGCTATCTGCCGCACAATGCACAGCTGGCACAGCTATAGCTATCTGCCGCACAATGCACAGCTGGCACAGCTATAGCTATCTGCCGCACAATGCACAGCTAGCACAGCTATAGCTATCTGCCGCACAATGCAGCTATAGCTATCTGCCGCACAATGCACAGCTATAGCTATCTGCCGCACAATGCACAGCTATAGCTATCTGCCGCACAATGCACAGCTATAGCTATCTGCCGCACAATGCACAGCTATAGCTATCTGCCGCACAATGCACAGCTGGCACAGCTATAGCTATCTGCCGCACAATGCACAGCTATAGCTATCTGCCGCACAATGCACAGCTATAGCTATCTGCCGCACAATGCACAGCTGGCACAGCTATAGCTATCTGCCGCACAATGCACAGATAGAGCTATCTGCCGCACCATGCACAGCTATAGCTATCTGCCGCACAATGCACAGCTATAGCTATCTGCCGCACAATGCACAGCTGGCACAGCTGTAGCTATCTGCCGCACAATGCACAGCTATAGCTATCTGCCGCACAATGCACAGCTATAGCTATCTGCCGCACAATGCACAGCTGGCACAGCTATAGCTATCTGCCGCACAATGCACAGCTGGCACAGCTATAGCTATCTGCCGCACAATGCACAGCTATAGCTATCTGCCGCACAATGCACAGCTGGCACAGCTATAGCTATCTGCCGCACAATGCACAGCTGGCACAGCTATAGCTATCTGCCGCACAATGCACAGCTGGCACAGCTATAGCTATCTGCCGCACAATGCACAGCTGGCACAGCTATAGCTATCTGCCGCACAATGCACAGCTATAGCTATCTGCCGCACAATGCACAGCTGGCACAGCTATAGCTTTCTGCCGCTCCATGCACTCCTGGCACAGCTATTGCTATCAGCCGCACAATGCTCAGCTGGCACAGCTATAGCTATCTGCCGCACAATGCACAGCTGGCACAGCTATAGCTATCTGCCGCACAATGCACAGCTGGCACAGCTATAGCTATCTGCCGCACAATGCACAGCTGCCACAGCTATAGCTATCTGCCGAGCAATGCACAGCTATAGCTATCTGCCGCACAATGCACAGCTGGCACAGCTATAGCTATCTGCCGCACAATGCACAGCTGGCACAGCTATAGCTATCTGCCGCACAAATGCACAGCTGGCACAGCTATAGCTATCTGCCGCACAATACACAGCTGGCACAGCTATAGCTATCTGCCGCACAATGCACAGCTGGCACAGCTATAGCTATCTGCCGCCACAATGCACAGCTGCTACAGCTATAGCTATCTGCCGCACAATGCACAGCTGGCACAGCTATAGCTATCTGCCGCACAATGCACAGCTATAGCTATCTGCCGCACAATGCACAGCTGGCACAGCTATATAGCTATCTGCCGCACAATGCACAGCTATAGCTATCTGCCGCACAATGCACAGCTGGCACAGCTATAGCTATCTGCCGCACAATGCACAGCTATAGCTATCTGCCGCACAATGCACAGCTGGCACAGCTATAGCTATCTGCCCGCACAATGCTCAGCTGGCACAGCTATAGCTATCTGCCGCACAATGCACAGCTGGCACAGCTATAGCTATCTGCCGCACAATGCACAGCTATAGCTATCTGCCGCACAATGCACAGCTGGCACAGCTATAGCTATCTGCCGCACAATGCACAGCTGGCACAGCTATAGCTATCTGCCGCACAATGCACAGCTATAGCTATCTGCCGCACAATGCACAGCTGGCACAGCTATAGCTATCTGCCGCACAATGCACAGCTATAGCTATCTGCCGCACAATGCACAGCTATAGCTATCTGCCGCACAATGCACAGCTATAGCTATCTGCCGCACAATGCACAGCTAGCTCAGCTATAGCTATCTGCCGCACAATGCACAGCTGGCACTGCTATAGCTATCTGCCGCACAATGCACAGCTATAGCTATCTGCCGCACAATGCACAGCTAGCACAGCTATAGCTATCTGCCGCACAATGCACAGCTGGCACAGCTATAGCTATCTGCCGCACAATGCACAGCTAGCACAGCTATAGCTATCTGCCGCACAATGCACAGCTGGCCACAGCTATAGCTATCTGCCGCACAATGCACAGCTATAGCTATCTGCCGCACAATGCACAGCTGGCACAGCTATAGCTATCTGCCGCACAATGCACAGCTGGCACAGCTATAGCTATCTGCCGCACAATGCAATAGGGCTATAGAGTGGGAGGGGGTGTATTGTAAAACTTCAAGTGGGAATCAGCTTAGTTTACGCAGCCCCTGCGTGACGGATTTTTGTAGATTGAGAAGATACTAAACCTTTTATTTGTGAATTAGGATCAGAATATGGGGGTTGGTATTGCAGGAGGCTTTTTTGAAAACTAAAAAATCAAAATATCTCGGTTAATATTCGAGATAGAGAATACATGCATATATCAATATTTATAGTAAAGTTTAAATTTCAACAAGAGTTTGTTTCTATACAAGTTTTTGGTCCGACGTATAGTAACGGATATTTTCGAAAATCCCCCCCTCTAAACCCCCCCTCACATGTGTCCCATTTCAACCATTAAAAGAACTTGATATGTCTTTTTACATAAACGTTTAAATATCGAGTTTGGCAACGATCAAACAAAAAGCGCGTCCGCTAGAGCGATTACAGACAAATTTATATATATATAGCTATACTTAATTACATACATGTATAGCTGATCTAGTTGTCACCATTTTTGTCAGTCCGATAGGTTTTAGGGCGAAAAAATACTAGGTTATGCATCTAATATGTAGCACTCACGTAGGTAATATCTATAACTCACTTTATTGGTAACCTCGTCGATATCGCCATTTTAACAATATAAACGATGACGCAAAAAAAACTTGTTAATTTAAATTTCTTTGTTTAAATTCGTAATTTTTCAAAATTAAACAATTTTATCTTTGGTGGTCATCTCCAAGTGCCACATGCTTTTATCATTGTAAATATTGCATTCGTTACGAATTCTGTATACTTATGACATTCCATTAATATGTGGTAGATAGTCAAGTCTGTGTTACACTTCCCACAAATCGGGGGTTGATCTATTGTCAGAAAAAAACCATGCATAAATCGTTAGTGCCCTATTCGGAATCTTCCTAACACGACTTCATCACTTCTGTTGTCTCTTGTCGAATATTTCCATGGACGGGTGGTTGTTTTAATAGTTTTTAGTTTATTGTTCTGGGTTCCACATTTGTTGCCAGTTTTTATCAATATCTTCTTTGAGTGGTTGATAGAGTTCTGCAGATGTAATTGTTGTTGGGGTGATGGAGTCGAGTTGGTGGGCTTCTCTGGCTGCTAAATCTCCTTTTTCATTTCCATCTATTCCCACGTGGCTTGGAATCCACATGAAGTAGACGGCCCTTTTTAACTCTCGGAGCATTTGTATATAATTATGTATTTTTTGTACTATTGGATTGTTTGTAAATACACCTATAATACTCAACAAGTCGGTGCATATCGGGAATTTTTCTTGAGTCGAGTGTTTGCAAATGCAGTGATATAATGCGAACTGAACTTGTTTATGAAAAGAAAGAATTGAGTTGTTTACTTGGTGAAATGGGCCATAGAGAAGGTGATTAGATGTCAAATATCTCCTTTGTTATAGACCTAATCGAAATATGTTAGAAATATAATATAATGGTGTGGCGTCATGCATGATGTTAAGTCACCTGCAAATAATTATTGTGGTCGGTTCAACAATTAGAATTTTGCAGTCTCGACAAAAAATGTTTATTTGATCTTCACGATACTCCATATTTAATTATTTCATTTAATACTAAAATCAGAATTAATTAATAGCTGGATTTGGAGTTGGAACGGGGGTGGGCATCTGGAAATTCTAAATAGTTCCATTATTATCGCTTAAGGGAATTCTGCTAAAAGTAATAATAATTTCTTGGACACAACAAACCAAATTGACATTCCTGCCATTACACTGGTAACAGAGAACATATAACTCCCAACAAAACCACTTTTTCTTATTTTATCTTTTTAGGATTGAAATCCACAAAAATGTTTGGAAAACTCTATCTTGGAGAGTTTAGATTCTCGTTATGGAATTAATGGTTGAGTAATTGCATTGAAGAAGAACAGCCTGTGTTTATTTCATTTGTAGAAAATAGTTATCTGAGTTGAACCAATCAAGAGAAGGCCGTTGGAGGGTTGAAGAGGTTGTAGGAAGGTTATGAAGGTTGTCTGGATCAATGATTCATTTGGAAGGAGTCCAGCTTAATTATATTTAGTATGAACTGTTTTACTTCATTTGGAAGATAATATATTAAACTCTAGCAACTTAAAGTCAACATTTGCAAAATTAATTAAACTATTAAATTGGTGTGAGCATCTTCCAATCTCAGAGCCCCCACCTCCACAAGCCATCCAACAACAGCGGCCTGGGTCTGCCTGTCTATCGTGCAAAAATCAGGATTTCTCATTTTGGACTTATGATCAACACTGTCGACATATAATATACTCGTTAAACTACCTTACCGAGACAAGTTCTCTCTGGTGGCGAAGTTGTTAACTAATATTCTTCCTTTTCTGGTCTCTAACCTGCCTATTTTTACCTTGAGCCGACTAGTGGAAGATGTAACCAGACCTCGGTTCACTCCCAACACAATAAAAAACCGTAAAAAGAGAGCTAAGTCCAATATGTCGATTGGCATTGCTCTCCAACAAACAGTAATGGCCGTCAGTTACATTCCAGTGCAGAACAAACTCTTTCGCAGCCTATACGTCAACAACACCAAAGGTTGGTGGAGAGGTCAGAGACACCCGTTTGGGAGTAGCACTCCCCTGATGGCTCGTCACGAATATCTTCTCGCGAAACCTATTACTGAGATTAGATAGCTGGCCTAGGCAAAACAGTAATCAGTAAGTAGACAGCTGCTCCTCATTCCGGCTCCTATATATATATATATATATATATATATATATATATATATATATATATATACATACTATATAATATAATATATATATATAAATATAATTTGTTACCCGACCCGGGTCCTGTCTTTACATTGGGTTTATTTTTCGCGAAATTTCACTATAACTTTTTCGTTTCACATGTTATAGACACCATATCTGCATTTTGGTTTTACTTTTGGTGTCTGTTTGTTTATTTTTGTTTGTTTGTTTAGTTTTTTTGTTTGTTTGTTACCTTTTCAACGCACATAAACCGGCTCTTGAACACGAATTTTATGAAAACTAGGTATGTATATTACTACTCTGAGCCCAGCTTAGACTTTAGGCCTATATTAATTTTTCTCTCTGAGACGAACAGGAGTGGGGGATATAAAGGGAGGTCCAAGATATTAAAAGAGATCGCGAATATTTTTTCGTTTTTTCTATTGGTTTTTTTGGCAAATATGCCACATAACAAAAGTTTTTTAATATTTTGTTTATTTAGAGTAACTTTTGTTTATAAACCACTTTCATCCGTATTCCGAAGTTTAAAAATGAGTTATAAATAAATACGCTAAATTACTAAAGCGGGTATCCACAATATTATTGTGGCACAAAAGACTGAACTGAACTAATTAACAATCTCGGTATGTGAATTAGCATTAATTCTTCCCTGATTATAAGCAATATTAAAATTTTTACGCCCGGACGAGAGTGGGGGTTATGAGGGAGGCCTGAAATGAAAAATTATGATATTTCGTTTCCTATTAGATTCTCGGCAAACATGCACATAAAAGTTGTCTATTTTATTATTTAGTGTAACTTTTGTTGCATTCACTATGTTCGGAAAATGAAGTAAACACGGGATATACGCTAAAACTATAGCGGGAGTCATTAGTTTTATTAGTGCTTATTTAAGTGTTTTTAATGAATGAATATTATGACAAAAGATTTTATGTTTTAGTCACATATGATAACTCTATATATGATTCGGATTAGTGAGGTTATATATATCCGTCGTCCCTTCTCATTTATTTATTTCTCCTAGAAAATAAAATTGCTATTTATTTCCAATAGAAATGTAAACTATAAGAGCATTTCCGTTATTTAATTTGTATAATGTATTATTTAAACAAAGTCAGCTGGATTGGCACAAAGAGTGATAGCGGAAGTTATGGGATCATACTCTTTGGTTCTGCTATTATATTATCTTATTTCCAATATCTTGATGTTATTGAAACAAATATGTACCATCATAACAATTAGACGTTAATGGTAATGCTATTATGAAAAAAGACAATATCCATTTAAATTTGATATGATTTAAAGTACTACTTATTTTGCAGGGAGGACTACGTTCTCTTCCCCTCAACTATATTTTTGAATATAAATGAAATTATTTTTAGGGTAATAATATTATTTAATTCCATCAGGTAGATAAATTATTAAAATAATACTTCGAATCAATATTTTAAGGAAACTATGGAGATGCTGGAGCGGAAGGAGGCCGGAGCCTAAACAGTTAATTGAGTTAACCTATTTCCTGTGAAATGATTTCCACAACGCTCTACTATTACGAATATAATCTAATTACAAAACTATGCTTGAACTATACGAGCTCGGATTGTTTTTTGACAGGAAATAAGTTCCATTATAGAGGATATTTAATTTCAATAAATGCTATCCACGATTATGGTTTGAAGTATTCAAAAAGGTGAGTTAAAAAGTGGGGAGAGAGAGATCAGGAACACATATTTATTTATTCTTCAAAATTAAAATTTCTCATCTATACGTCGCCAGCCTGACCCTCACAGGAAACAATGATTAGGGGCTTATTTTCATTTATTTGAATTACAATTTTTTTTTTCTGTAAGCCGCCTGCCTGACCCTCACGGGAAAACAATGCGACCAGACGGGAAGTGTAGTAAACATTGAAGCCTTGCTCAAAAAAAAAAATACTATTATCATTCAGCCTCAAGTGATTTCCCGAGCGAAGCCGGGTACCTTAGCTAGTCTATCTATATATTTATATATATATATATATATATATATATATATATATATATATATATATATATTTATTTTATTTATTGTTAGTTTTTGTTCAATATTGTTCTATTAGCGAATTTTTATTTACTATTTTTTTGTGTTTAATGTACTACGTGTTGAGTTTCTAATCCTTCGTTAGTATTTTTTTTTTTAAAACTTAAAAGAGCAATATCGCCTAGCGATTAAATCATCAAACATAAATACATAAAAGGTTTAAGAGTTTTGATGGAGCCTACGACAACAGACAATGAATGAAATTATGCTAAGGGGGAGAGAGATAAGAGGTTGGGAGCGATAAAGATGAATGATAATGGACCATTGGTGTTTGCTGTTTCTAATTTGGCGGGTAAACAGAGCTGGAAGTTGCCGCCATAACTCGGCCCCCAATTGATAGGCCACTCTGACCAGCTGTTCAACCCTTATCTACTCCCTACAGCTACAGATGACAGCTGCCAATTACAATAGATAGCTGAGTCGCGAGTTATTAGCTGAAGAAAAGTCCCCCCCCCCTTATACTCCACGGTTATTTACATATGAATAGAGAATTTCTGTATAGTATATATATTAACTTATTTAATGATTGATTCTATATAATTACTGTTATCGTTCTAAATTACATCAATAAATACAACAGACTATAATCTACACACTACTCTTCACTTATTTCCTACATTAGCAGCCTCTAGACACTTTAATTTTATTTATTTATTCGTGTTTTTTTTTTTTTGGTTTGACTTTCCTTTTTTTTCTTTTTCTTTTTTTTGTTTATTCATTTTTTCGTTTCCTCTTTTCCTTATTTTCTTCTTTTTTCTTTCTTTCTTTCTTTTTCTCCCTTCTATTCTTACATTTTCCTTTATATTATTTTCACCAACCTCATGTTTCCATATAGAATATTGCTTGTTTCATATTAACCTTGTATGCCACTGAACTGTATCCAAAACCACCTTATGCCATAGTTCACTTCTTTTCCGTTTCTTTATTCTTTATTTTTTTTTTGTGGCCAATTGAATAACGAATAAATTGCCCGCGTTGCGGAACATATTTGAATAAATAAATAAATTATTTACTTGTAATTTTTGTTTACTTGATCTCCCTCCCCCACCCCAAATATACTCGCAATCATTTCTACTAGATAATTAAATAAAAACTAATTCATTGAGCGTTTGCCAACGTCACATAGTTCAACGCATCAATTGCTCTAGTTACAATCTGCTTTAAATATTATGTCTATTGTTGCAAATAACATTGATTAATGTTGACACAAATCCTTTGTGTTATAGATAAAAAAGATGCCATGCATGCTGTTCCTCTCGAAGATGCTCTCTCTCTAACAGGTAACAATAAAAATAGATATTTACAATTAAAGCTGAATGGTGGATAGTGTGTATGGAAAGCTGATTGGGTGGTGTGTATTGAAAGCTGATTGGGTGGTGTGTATTGAAAGCTGATTGGGTGGTGTGTATTGAAAGCTGATTGGGTGGTGTGTATTGAAAGCTGATTGGGTGGTGTGTATTGAAAGCTGATTGGGTGGTGTGTATTGAAAGCTGATTGGGTGGTGTGTATTGAAAGCTGATTGGGTGGTGTGTATTGAAAGCTGATTGGGTGGTGAGTATTGAAAGCTGATTGGGTGGTGTGTATTGAAAGCTGATTGGGTGGTGTGTATTGAAAGCTGATTGGGTGGTGTGTATTGAAAGCTGATTGGGTGGTGTGTATTGAAAGCTGATTGGGTGGTGTGTATTGAAAGCTGATTGGGTGGTGTGTATTGAAAGCTGATTGGGTGGTGTGTATTGAAAGCTGATTGGGTGGTGTGTATTGAAAGCTGATTGGGTGGTGCGTATTGAAAGCTGATTGGGTGGTGTGTATTGAAAGCTGATTGGGTGGTGTGTATTGAAAGCTGATTGGGTGGTGTGTATTGAAAGCTGAATGGTGGATATTGAGTATTGAAAGCTGATTGGGTGGTGTGTATTGAAAGCTGATTGGGTGGTGTGTATTGAAAGCTGATTGGGTGGTGTGTATTGAAAGCTGATTGGGTGGTGTGTATTGAAAGCTGATTGGGTGGTGCGTATTGAAAGCTGATTGGGTGGTGTGTATTGAAAGCTGATTGGGTGGTGTGTATTGAAAGCTGATTGGGTGGTGTGTATTGAAAGCTGATTGGGTGGTGTGTATTGAAAGCTGATTGGGTGGTGTGTATTGAAAGCTGATTGGGTGGTGTGTATTGAAAGCTGATTGGGTGGTGTGTATTGAAAGCTGATTGGGTGGTGTGTATTGAAAGCTGATTGGGTGGTGTGTATTGAAAGCTGATTGGGTGGTGTGTATTGAAAGCTGATTGGGTGGTGTGTATTGAAAGCTGATTGGGTGGTGTGTATGGAAAGCTGATTGGGTGGTGTGTATTGAAAGCTGCTTGGGGGGTGTGTATTGAAAGCTGATTGGGTGGTGTGTATTGAAAGCTGATTGGGTGGTGTGTATTGAAAGCTGATTGGGTGGTGTGTATTGAAAGCTGATTGGGTGGTGTGTATTGAAAGCTGAAAGGTGGGTAGTGAGTATTGAAAGCTTAGTGGGTCGTGTGTATTGTAAGATGAGTGGGTGGTGTGGATTGTAAGCTGATTGGGTGGTGTGTATTGAAAGCTGATGGGGTGGTGTATTGAAAGCTGATTGGGTGGTGTGTATTGAAAGCTGATTGGGTGGTGTGTATTGAAAGCTGATTGGGTGGTGTGTATTGAAAGCTGATTGGGTGGTGTGTATTGAAAGCTGATTGGGTGGTGTGTATTGAAAGCTGATTGGGTGGTGTGTATAGAAAGCTTATTTGGTGGTGTGTTTTGACAGCTGATTGGGTGGTGTGTTTTGAAAGCTGATTGGGTGGTGTGTATTGAAAGCTGATTGGGTGGTGTGTATTGAAAGCTGATTGGGTGGTGTGTATTGAAAGCTGATTGGGTGGTGTGTATGGAAAGCTGATTGGGTGGTGTGTATTGAAAGCAGATTGGGTGGTGTGTATTGAAAGCTGATTGGGTGGTGTGTATTGAAAGCTGATTGGGTGGTGTGTATTGAAAGCTGATTGGGTGGTGTGTATTGAAAGCTGATTGGGTGGTGTGTATTGAAAGCTGATTTGTTGGTTTGTAATGAAAGCTGATGTGGTGGTGTGTATTGAAATCTGATTGGGGGGGGTGTATGGAAAGCTGATTGGGTGGTGTGTATTGAAAGCTGATTGGGTGGGTGTGTATGGAAAGCAGATGGGGTGGTGTGTATTGAAAGCTGATTGGGTGGTGTGTATGGAAAGCTGATTGGGTGGTGTGTATTGAAAGCTGATTGGGTGGTGTGTATTGAAAGCTGATTGGGTGGTGTGTATTGAAAGCTGATTGGGTGGTGTGTATTGAAAGCTGATTGGGTGGTGTGTATTGAAAGCTGATTGGGTGGTGTGTATTGAAAGCTGATTGGGTGGTGTGTATTGAAAGCTGATTGGGTGGTGTGTAGTGAAAGCTGATTGGGTGGTGTGGCTTGAAAGCTGATTGGGTGGTGTGTATTGAAAGCTGATTGGGTGGTGTGTATTGAAAGCTGATTGGGTGGTGTGTATTGAAAGCTGATTGGGTGGTGTGTATTGAAAGCTGATTGGGTGGTGTGTATTGAAAGCTGATTGGGTGGTGTGTATTGAAAGCTGATTGGGTGGTGTGTATTGAAAGCTGATTGGGTGGTGTGTATTGAAAGCTGATTGGGTGGTGTGTATTGAAAGCTGATTGGGTGGTGCGTATTGAAAGCTGATTGGGTGGTGCGTATTGAAAGCTGATTGGGTGGTGCGTATTGAAAGCTGATTGGGTGGTGTGTATTGAAAGCTGATTGGGTGGTGTGTATTGAAAGCTGATTGGGTGGTGCGTATTGAAAGCTGATTGGGTGGTGTGTATTGAAAGCTGATTGGGTGGTGTGTATTGAAAGCTGATTGGGTGGTGTGTATTGAAAGCTGATTGGGTGGTGGGTATTGAAAGCTGATTGGGTGGTGGGTATTGAAAGCTGATTGGGTGGTGTGTATTGAAAGCTGATTGGGTGGTGTGTATTGAAAGCTGATTGGGTGGTGTGTATTGAAAGCTGATTGGGTGGTGTGTATTGAAAGCTGATTGGGTGGTGTGTATTGAAAGCTGATTGGGTGGGGTGTATTGAAAGCTGATTGGGTGGTGTGTATTGAAAGCTGATTGGGTGGTGTGTATTGAAAGCTGATTGGGTGGTGTGTATTGAAAGTTGATTGGGTGGTGCGTATTGAAAGCTGATTGGGTGGTGTGTATTGAAAGCTGATTGGGTGGTGTGTATTGAAAGCTGATTGGGTGGTGTGTATTGAAAGCTGATTGGGTGGTGCGTATTGAAAGCTGATTGGGTGGTGTGTATTGAAAGCTGATTGGGTGGTGTGTATTGAAAGCTGATTGGGTGGTGTGTATTGAAAGCTGATTGGGTGGTGTGTATTGAAAGCTGATTGGGTGGTGTGTATTGAAAGCTGATTGGGTGGTGTGTATTGAAAGCTGATTGGGTGGTGTGTATTGAAAGCTGATTGGGTGGTGTGTATTGAAAGCTGATTGGGTGGTGAGTATTGAAAGCTGATTGGGTGGTGTGTATTGAAAGCTGATTGGGTGGTGTGTATTGAAAGCTGATTGGGTGGTGTGTATTGAAAGCTGATTGGGTGGTGTGTATTGAAAGCTGATTGGGTGGTGTGTATTGAAAGCTGATTGGGTGGTGTGTATTGAAAGCTGATTGGGTGGTGTGTATTGAAAGCTGATTGGGTGGTGTGTATTGAAAGTTGATTGGGTGGTGTGTGTGGAAAGCTGATTGGGTGGTGTGTATTGAAAGCTGATTGGGTGGTGTGTATTGAAAGCTGATTGGGTGGTGTGTATGGAAAGCTGATTGGGTGGTGTGTATTGAAAGCTGATTGGGTGGTGTGTATTGAAAGCTGATTGGGTGGTGTGTATTGAAAGCTGATTGGGTGGTGTGTATTGAAAGCTGATTGGGTGGTGTGTATTGAAAGCTGATTGGGTGGTGTGTATTGCACGCTGATTGGGTGGTGTGTATTGCACGCTGATTGGGTGGTGCGTATTGAAAGCTGATTGGGTGGTGTGTATTGAAAGCTGATTGGGTGGTGTGTATTGAAAGCTGATTGGGTGGTGTGTATTGAAAGCTGATTGGGTGGTGTGTATTGAAAGCTGATTGGGTGGTGTGTATTGAAAGCTGATTGGGTGGTGTGTATTGAAAGCTGATTGGGTGGTGTGTATTGAAAGCTGATTGGGTGGTGTGTATTGATGTGATGCTATTTGGACAGATTTGTAGCGTGATAGATTCATACAGAAAGATGGGTTGATCTTTTGAGTGACATGTGAAGTGATAGTTAGGTAAGTAGATAGATTCAGGCTGATCTATTGATAGATATATAAGGAAATAAATAGACTAGATAGAAAAGGATGTATTCAAGAATTAATATTGTAATGTTGTTGTAATTACTGTCCAACGAGGAACTGAAGGAATAGAAACTTCCAGGTCACTTCTATTTGAGAAACTAATCTAATGTTATTCTCAGAACAAGCTAATAACTGTTCATAAAGTGACCAAGCATTTCATTAAATATCCAAATAGTTGGGTTGCGTATTTGGTGGCGCCTCGGGTGAAATGAGAATGGCTGACTGCGGTGGAAACATTCTGCGTGCCTAAGCAAATAAAGCTTGGTCGGTCAGTTGACCCAGTATCAGCTGTTACGGTGGAATGATCGGAGCAGCTATACTTTCTTAATCCAGTGAGGAATCATTTCGAGAGGTGATTGGGAGAAAGGCGAACCTCTTTGCAGGAACCTACAATCAGTAAGGAGTCAGTGACCTTCTCCTAGCTGTCGGCTCTTCATCATTAAATACTTAATTCTTATATATTTGATGAGGCTTCCTTCGAGGCAAATCCGCTATTGAGCTCACTACATCACATGCTCCTTGACTATAGATTGGGGAAATGAAACCCTTCAGCCCAGCATTAGTAGACCCCTGACTCTTCCTATCTTTTTTAGCAGATTCCCCTTAAGTGAAATCTGCTATTGAGGTCGTACTCATGACGCCATTTTCGAAATGGCAATGTTCATCGATCCTACCCAGGAGATGACGAAAATGAGGTCAGTTCAAATCTATATGTATATATATATATATATATATATATATATATATATATATGTATATCTGTTACCTCTCTAGCGGTCGCAATTTTTTTTTGACTGTTACCAAACTCGATTTTTTATCGTTTTATATAAAAAGAAAGAGCAAGTTTGTTAACCGCTGAAATCCGGACCAGGGGGAGGGGGGGGGTTAGAGGGGAGGAATTTCGAAAATTCCACATATCTATGTTAGTATACGCCAAATCGAAACACTGTGTAGAACGAATCCTATTGCAAATTAAATTTACTATAAATATTGTTAGATGCGTTTATTGTCTATCTTGAATATTAACCGAGATATTTGCATTTTGCAGCCTACAGTAAACCCCCACTTCTGCTCGTGTTACGTAAACAATACTCTATTATACAATTCTTACAACTTCTACTCATGTCATATTATCATTAAGCTGTTATTCATGAACCATTTCATTACAAGGTTAAATACCAAATATTGTTTTCATTGAACTTTTGAACACTACAATTTGAGTGATTGGGGTAAAACTGGTTCTGATTCATTACAAATTACAGCTCTAGCTTTAGTAAATTGTTTTCAATAAAATTAATATGTTATATTCAGATATATTTCATTAATTGTCTCTCCGGTCTATCTACCTATTCAGCGCTACGAGGTTGGTTGGCCTGTTTATTCCGAATCCAACCGCTTGCGTAGAGATGATTAACTTATATAGTAAATTGACTGAAGGATTTCTCACTACCGCTTGTATTTATTCACTTAATATTCGGGCTAGTGTTACCCGTATCTACATTTATCTATTGTAAACCTTCGCGTGGGAAATCTGCTTAGTTTACGCAGCACCTAAGTGGCCTTGTAATAACCCCTGCGTGGCCTTGTAATAACCCCTGCGTGGCCTTGTAATAACCCCTGCGTGGCCTTGTAATAACCCCTGCGTGGCCTTGTAATAACCCCTGCGTGGCCTTGTAATAACCCCTGCGTGGCCTTGTAATAACCCCTGCGTGGCCTTGTAATAACCCCTGCGTGGGCTTGTGATAACCCCTGCGTGGTCTTGTGATAACCCCTGCGTGGTCTTGTGATAACCCCTGCGTGGTCTTGTGATAACCCCTGCGTGGTCTTGTGATAACCCCTGCGTGGCCTTGTAATAACCCCTGCGTGGCCTTGTAATAACCCCTGCGTGGCCTTGTAATAACCCCTGCGTGGCCTTGTAATAACCCCTGCGTGGCCTTGTAATAACCCCTGCGTGGCCTTGTAATAACCCCTGCGTGGCCTTGTAATAACCCCTGCGTGGCCTTGTAATAACCCCTGCGTGGCCTTGTAATAACCCCTGCGTGGTCTTGTGATAACCCCTGCGTGGCCTTGTAATAACCCCTGCGTGGCCTTGTAATAACCCCTGCGTGGCCTTGTAATAACCCCTGCGTGGCCTTGTAATAACCCCTGCGTGGCCTTGTAATAACCCCTGCGTGGCCTTGTGATAACCCCTGCGTGGGCTTGTAATAACCCCTGCGTGGCCTGGTACTACCCCCTGCGTGGCCTTGTGATAACCCCTGCGTGGTCTTGTGATAACCCCTGCGTTGCCTTGTAATCACCCCTGCGTGGCCTTGTAATAACCCCTGCGTGGCCTTGTTATAACCCCTGCGTGGCCTTGTAATAACCCCTGCGTGGCCTTGTAATAACCCCTGCGTGGCCTTGTAATAACCCCTGCGTGGCCTTGTAATAACCCCTGCGTGGTCTTGTAATAACCCCTGCGTGGCCTTGTAATAACCCCTGCGTGTATGATGTCTACTTATATTAACAAAGACGTCATCGATGTTACTTTGTTGCAATTAGGAAAATGGGTTTATCCCACGCAACACCTGCTCACGGACATTTATTTTAATATCTGGCATTTTCGAGAATTTTCATTTCTTATCTTCGACGAATCAATTCTACTTCCTGGGTTATAATTAATTAATGTTAGCTAATAATTGTGGGCCAAAACAACTTGCCAGCTGAGAGGTCGGGGGGGGGGGATGTTGATAACTATAATGTGACCAGTATATCAACAGGTCATCCAACTCATCCTAAATGACTTTATCAGAACACAACTATGTTTGTCGATTGGTCTATAGGTATATTATTATTATTAGATTGAAGACAATCACTTATGTAGTTCGTTATAGCAGATTTCGCTTAAGGTAAATCAGCTTATTGTTAATACAATAAGATTTAAGACAATCACTTATGTAGTTCGTTATAGCAGATTTCGCTTAAGGTAAATCAGCTTATTGTTAATACAATTAGATTTAAGACAATCACTTATGTAGTTCGTTATAGCAGATTTCCCTTAAGGTAAATCAGCTTATTGTTAATACAATTAGATTTAAGACAATCACTTATGTAGTTCGTTATAGCAGATTTCGCTTAAGGTAAATCAGCTTATTGTTAATACAATTAGATTTAAGACAATCACTTATGTAGTTCGTTATAGCAGATTTCGCTTAAGGTAAATCAGCTTATTGTTAATACAATTAGATTTAAGACAATCACTTATGTAGTTCGTTATAGCAGATTTCGCTTAAGGTAAATCAGCTTATTGTTAATACAATTAGATTTAAGACAATCACTTATGTAGTTCGTTATAGCAGATTTCGCTTAAGGTAAATCAGCTTATTGTTAATACAATTAGATTTAAGACAATCACTTATGTAGTTCGTTATAGCAGATTTCCCTTAAGGTAAATCAGCTTATTGTTAATACAATTAGATTTAAGACAATCACTTATGTAGTTCGTTATAGCAGATTTCCCTTAAGGTAAATCAGCTTATTGTTAATACAATTAGATTTAAGACAATCACTTATGTAGTTCGTTATAGCAGATTTCGCTTAAGGTAAATCAGCTTATTGTTAATACAATTAGATTTAAGACAATCACTTATGTAGTTCGTTATAGCAGATTTCCCTTAAGGTAAATCAGCTTATTGTTAATACAATTAGATTTAAGACAATCACTTATGTAGTTCGTTATAGCAGATTTCCCTTAAGGTAAATCAGCTTATTGTTAATACAATTAGATTTAAGACAATCACTTATGTAGTTCGTTATAGCAGATTTCCCTTAAGGTAAATCAGCTTATTGTTAATACAATTAGATTTAAGACAATCACTTATGTAGTTCGTTATAGCAGATTTCCCTTAAGGTAAATCAGCTTATTGTTAATACAATAAGATTTAAGACAATCACTTATGTAGTTCGTTATAGCAGATTTCGCTTAAGGTAAATCAGCTTATTGTTAATACAATTAGATTTAAGACAATCACTTATGTAGTTCGTTATAGCAGATTTCCCTTAAGGTAAATCAGCTTATTGTTAATACAATTAGATTTAAGACAATCACTTATGTAGTTCGTTATAGCAGATTTCCCTTAAGGTAAATCAGCTTATTGTTAATACAATTAGATTTAAGACAATCACTTATGTAGTTCGTTATAGCAGATTTCGCTTAAGGTAAATCAGCTTATTGTTAATACAATTAGATTTAAGACAATCACTTATGTAGTTCGTTATAGCAGATTTCGCTTAAGGTAAATCAGCTTATTGTTAATACAATTAGATTTAAGACAATCACTTATGTAGTTCGTTATAGCAGATTTCGCTTAAGGTAAATCAGCTTATTGTTAATACAATTAGATTTAAGACAATCACTTATGTAGTTCGTTATAGCAGATTTCGCTTAAGGTAAATCAGCTTATTGTTAATACAATTAGATTTAAGACAATCACTTATGTAGTTCGTTATAGCAGATTTCGCTTAAGGTAAATCAGCTTATTGTTAATACAATTAGATTTAAGACAATCACTTATGTAGTTCGTTATAGCAGATTTCCCTTAAGGTAAATCAGCTGTCGAGGTTGCACTCACGACGCGGTTTTCGAAAAATCTCTTCAAAAGTCCATCAATCATACTTAGTAGATGATGAAAATGAGGTCCGTTCCAAATTATATATATATATATATATATATATATATATATATATATATACATACATACACTAGCTAAGGTTCCCGGCTTCGCTCGGGAAATCATTAGAGGCTGAATATTGAGGTAATTTTTATAGCAAGGTTTCAATGTGTACAATTATACTTTCCATCTGGGCCAATTCTTTTTACATAAGGTCCAGTCATATTTGCCATGTGCATATTTGCAGAAAACCCAATAAACGAAAACGAAATAGTGCTATTTTTAATGTCAGGCCTCCCTTACAACCCCCACTCCTGCCCGTCAGGATTTTTGGTATAGCTTATTATAATAAAGGAGTTAGGGCTAATATTCATACCGAGATTTCTTCAGTTTGGTTGAGCCTTTTATACCAAATTAAATTGTTGACTCCCGCAATACTTTTTAGCGTATTACGTATTTATACTTCGGTGTACGATGAACACAACATTTGTTATGTCCATATTTGCCGAAAAAAACAATAGGAAACGAAATATCGTTATTTTTAATTTCAGGCCCAACTGTTCGTCTGAGAGAATATCAATATAGCCTAAAGTCGAAATTGGGCTAGTGGTAATATACATACCAAGTTTCATAAAATTCGGTTCCGCCGTGAATGCGTGAAAAGGTAACAAACAAACAAACCCAAAAGAAACAAAATGCAGTTATGGTGTCTATGACATTTGAAACGAAAAGTTATCGTCATATTTCGATAAAAACATCAATATACAGACAGAGGTTACAATTATATATATATATATATATATATTTCTATTTTTGAGGCTGCATCGCTGAGAAGTATCGTCATTATGAGTATTTCGGCTATCTGCTCCAGCGGTTGGAATTTTAGTTTTGCAAATTTTCAATGGAAATGCGTCCATCTTCGTCAGGCATTAATTTGATTTGAATGGCTACTTCTATTGATCATATGTTTTTGGAGTTTTATTTCATTTCAGTATGGCTTTCCACGTTTCTGAAAGTATGACTCCGTCCACTCCGTTTATAGTATTTGTCCTCTTATTTATTTCTAGGGCTTCCAGGACTAATCTTTTTCCGAGGTGGTCTTCTCTATGTAAAACCTTTGTCTCGTCAAATTTAATTTGGTGGGGACAAATACTTGCGTGTTTGGCAATGGCCGATGTTTTTGTTCTATTATGTTTTAGGTCAGCCATGTGTTGGTTGACTCTTGTAGTTGCCTTCTTGCCTGTCTGCCCCACATAAACCATACCACAATCACACGGTATCATATACACTCCACTGTCCTGTAATAATTGGGTGTCTTTTGGGCTCTTTAAATATTCGTTGAATATTTTATGTGGCTTGAATACAGCTCGTAAATTATATTTTCGAAGTATTCTTCCCAGCCTTTCTGAGGTCCCCGCTATATAAGGAAGTGTAACGTTGCTTAATGGTTTAACTTGAGTATTTTCAATGTCTTGTTGAATCTTGTTATCCAGTTTCTTCTTAATATTTCTTAATACTCTTGTTACTTCCATTTTTTTGTTAATTAAATTAATTAAAACTTTCCATTCAAATTAAATTACTGCCTGACAAAGATGGACGCATTTCCATTAAAAGTTTGCAAAACTAAAATTCCAACCGCTGGAGCAGATAGCAGAAATCCTCATAATGAAAATAATATATATATTAATCCACTAGGTAGGATCGATGGAGATTTCAAGAAAAATTCCGAAAATTGCGTCATGAGTACGAGCTCAATAGGAGATGCCCTAAACCTGGTAGAATGGAACCGAGATGTATGAGTGAGATATAATATGTGGGAGAATGGAACCGAGATCTATGAGTGAGATATAATATGTGGGAGAATGGAACCGAGATCTATGAGTGAGATATAATATGTGGGAGAATGGAACCGAGATCTATGAGTGAGATACAATATGTGGGAGAATGGAACCGAGATCTATGAGTGAGATACAATATGTGGGAGAATGGAACCGAGATCTATGAGTGGGATATAATATGTGGGAGAATGGAACCGAGATCTATGAGTGAGATACAATATGTGGGAGAATGGAACCGAGATCTATGAGTGAGATACAATATGTGGGAGAATGGAACCGAGATCTATGAGTGGGATATAATATGTGGGAGAATGGAACCGAGATCTATGAGTGGGATACAATATGTGGGAGAATGGAACCGAGATCTATGAGTGGGATATAATATGTGGGAGAATGGAACCGAGATCTATGAGTGGGATATAATATGTGGGAGAATGGAACCGAGATCTATGAGTGGGATATAATATGTGGGAGAATGGAACCGAGATCTATGAGTGAGATATAATATGTGGGAGAATGGAACCGAGATCTATGAGTGGGATACAATATGTGGGAGAATGGAACCGAGATCTATGAGTGGGATACAATATGTGGAAGAATGGAACCGAGATCTGTGAGTGGGATATAATATGTGGGAGAATGGAACCGAGATCTATGAGTGGGATACAATATGTGGGAGAATGGAACCGAGATCTATGAGTGGGATACAATATGTGGGAGAATGGAACCGAGATCTATGAGTGGGATACAATATGTGGGAGAATGGAACCGAGATCTATGAGTGGGATACAATATGTGGGAGAATGGAACCGAGATCTATGAGTGGGATACAATATGTGGGAGAATGGAACCGAGATCTATGAGTGGGATACAATATGTGGGAGAATGGAACCGAGATCTATGAGTGGGATACAATATGTGGGAGAATGGAACCGAGATCTATGAGTGGGATACAATATGTGGGAGAATGGAACCGAGATCTATGAGTGGGATATAATATGTGGGAGAATGGAACCGAGATCTATGAGTGGGATATAATATGTGGGAGAATGGAACCGAGATCTATGAGTGAGATATAATATGTGGGAGAATGGAACCGAGATCTATGAGTGGGATACAATATGTGGGAGAATGGAACCGAGATCTATGAGTGGGATACAATATGTGGGAGAATGGAACCGAGATCTATGAGTGGGATATAATATGTGGGAGAATGGAACCGAGATGTATGAGTGGGATACAATATGTGGGAGAATGGAACCGAGATGTATGAGTGGGATACAATATGTGGGAGAATGGAACCGAGATCTATGAGTGGGATATAATATGTGGGAGAATGGAACCGAGATCTATGAGTGGGATATAATATGTGGGAGAATGGAACCGAGATGTATGAGTGGGATACAATATGTGGGAGAATGGAACCGAGATCTATGAGTGGGATACAATATGTGGGAGAATGGAACCGAGATCTATGAGTGGGATAGACTATGTGGGAGAATGGAACCGAGATCTATGAGTGGGATAATATGTGGGAGAATGGAACCGAGATCTATGAGTGGGATACAATATGTGGAATGGAACCGAGATGAGTGAGGGATACAATATGTGGGAGAATGGAACCGAGATGTATGAGTGGGATACAATATGTGGGAGAATGGAACCGAGATGTATGAGTGGGATACAATATGTGGGAGAATGGAACCGAGATCTATGAGTGGGATAATATGTGGAGAATGGAACCGAGATCTGGAGAGTGGGATACAATATGTGGGAGAATGGAACCGAGATGTATGAGTGGGATACAATATGTGGGAGAATGGAACCGAGATCTATGAGTGGGATATAATATGTGGGAGAATGGAACCGAGATCTATGAGTGGGATATAATATGTGGGAGAATGGAACCGAGATCTATGAGTGAGATATAATATGTGGGAGAATGGAACCGAGATCTATGAGTGGGATACAATATGTGGGAGAATGGAACCGAGATCTATGAGTGGGATATAATATGTGAGAGAATGAAACCGAGATCTATGGGATACAATATGTGGGAGAATGGAACCGAGATCTGTGAGTGGGATATAATATGTGGGAGAATGGAACCGAGATCTATTAGTGGGATAAAATATGTGGGAGAATGGAACCGAGATCTAGTGGGATACAATATGTGGGAGAATGGAACCGAGATGTATGAGTGGGATACAATATGTGGGAGAATGGAACCGAGATCTATGAGTGGGATATAATATGTGGGAGAATGGAACCGAGATCTATGAGTGGGATATAATATGTGGGAGAATGGAGAATGGAACCGAGATCTCTGAGTTGGATACAATATGTGGGAGAATGGAACCGAGATGTATGAGTGGGATACAATATGTGGGAGAATGGAACCGAGATGTATGAGTGGGATACAATATGTGGGAGAATGGAACCGAGATGTATGAGTGGGATACAATATGTGGGAGAATGGAACCGAGATCTATGAGTGGGATATAATATGTGGGAGAATGGAACCGAGATCTATGAGTGAGATATAATATGTGGGAGAATGGAACCGAGATGTATGAGTGGGATACAATATGTGGGAGAATGGAACCGAGATCTATGAGTGGGATATAATATGTGGGAGAATGGAACCGAGATCTATGAGTGGGATATAATATGTGGGAGAATGGAACCGAGATCTATGAGTGGGATATAATATGTGGGAGAATGGAACCGAGATCTATGAGTGGGATATAATATGTGGGAGAATGGAACCGAGATCTATGAGTGGGATATAATATGTGGGAGAATGGAACCGAGATCTATGAGTGGGATATAATATGTGGGAGAATGGAACCGAGATCTATGAGTGGGATATAATATGTGGGAGAATGGAACCGAGATGTATGAGTGGGATACAATATGTGGGAGAATGGAACCGAGATGTATGAGTGGGATATAATATGTGGGAGAATGGAACCGAGATCTATGAGTGGGATATAATATGTGGGAGAATGGAACCGAGATGTATGTGTGGGATACAATATGTGGGAGAATGGAACCGAGATGTATGAGTGGGATACAATATGTGGGAGAATGGAACCGAGATGTATGAGTGGGATACAATATGTGGGAGAATGGAACCGAGATCTATGAGTGGGATATAATATGTGGGAGAATGGAACCGAGATCTATGAGTGGGATATAATATGTGGGAGAATGGAACCGAGATCTATGAGTGGGATATAATATGTGGGAGAATGGAACCGAGATCTATGAGTGAGATATAATATGTGGGAGAATGGAACCGAGATGTATGAGTGGGATACAATATGTGGGAGAATGGAACCGAGATGTATGAGTGGGATATAATGAGAATGTTAAGCGATTGCTGCTTTTGTTGTGCAGGTTTCGGCCGCTACCAGAAATGGATCGCTCTGATCGGCGGCCTTTGCTGGATGGCCTGCGGCTTCCAAAACTCACTCAATGCTTACATCCTGCCTTCGGTCAAATGTGACATGCACGTCACCTCCTCCATGATGGGTCTCTTCAACGCTATGTTCCTGGCAGGTAAGCCTCATTTCTTTTAAATAAATCCCTATTGCATAAGCGAGAATCGAACTCACCTCTCTAATTTTACCACTAGTATTAAGGTGCGCCACATGGCCATCTGTAGTATGATTTAGTTCTTAAGCAGGAATGGGCAACCTTCGACATTTGCGGGCAAAGCTTTAGTCTGCAAATACGTTCGCGGGCCACTTTTAAAAGTAGTGCATTTTAAAGTAGTGTTCATACTATTAACGATAGATATCAGACATGAAATTATACGACAATTCAATTACAATACAATTTATTAAAATAACAGAATGGAATGAAAAAAATAGGTACATTATAGTTAAATAGTAAAATTTGAATTTATTAGAAACAACGAAAGTAGTACAGGAGATATTTCGAAATCCCCCTCCCACTGGTCCAATTTCCGCCATTAACCAACATGATCTGACTTTTTACATAATACGATTAAATACCGAATTTCGTAACTATTAAACAAATATTGCGACCACTAGAGTGTTAACACTCAAATATATATAATTTTAGAAAAATAAAATTATATATATATATATATATATATATATATATATATATATATCTTAATATATATAAATCTCCTGTCACGATGTTTGTCCGCGATGGACTCCTAAACTACTTAACCGATTTTAAATTAAATTGGCACACCGTGAGCAGTCTGGTCCAACTTGAGAGATAGGCTATATTAATTTTCTCTGAGACGAACAGGAGTGGGGGTTATAAGGGAGGCCTGAAATTAAAAGTCGCGATATTTCGTTTTCTATTGGTTTTTTCGCAAATATGCACATTACAAAAGTTGTTTATTTTGTTATTTAGAGTAACTTTTGTCATAAACACTTTCATCGTATTCCGAAGTTTAAATGAGTTATACGCTTATGACTATAGCGGGAGTCAACAATATTATTTGGGACAAAAGACCCAACCGAAATAAATAAAACTCGGTATGTGTATTAGCACTAACGCTTTCATTATAAGAAGCCATACCAACATTTCTAGGGACGGGCAGGAGTGGGGGTTTTAAGGGAAGCCAGAAATTAAAAATAGCGATATTTCGTTTCCTATTGGTTTATCGGCAAATATGAACATAACAAAAGTTGTTTATTTTGCTATTTAGAGTAACTTTTGTTATATACACTTTTTTCGTATACCGAATTATAAACGAGATATACGCTAAACATTATAGCGGAAGTGAACAATTTTATTTGGCACAAAAGACTCAACCGAACTAAATAAAACACTCAGTTGGTTTAGTAGCAAGTCCGCCTTCATTAGAAAAATCCATACTATTTCTAGGGACAGGCAGGAGTGGGGGTTATAAGGGAGACCTGAAATTAAAAATATTGATATTTCGTTTCCTATTGTAGTTTCGGCAAATATGCACATAACAAAAGTTGTTTATTTTGTAATTTAGAGAAATTTGCTCAAGAATTCATTTCAATATGAACTACCTGGTACCTCACCTGGAAAAATTAATTCAAATGTATGTTAATATTTAGTCCTTAATAATTCAAATCTATGCATAATGCACAGGAAGCGGGAAATATGACAATATGGAGGACAGTGAAGTCTTACATAAAAAATTAATTTTATTATTAACAAATCCACAGAAACGACGGGTATTAACCCTAAACACTGGGACGGGTAAATGTCAAAATATTGTGCAAATTAAAGCCTTGCCAAAAAAATACCATCAACATTCAGCCTCAAATGAATTCCCGAGCGAAGCCGGGTATCTGAGCTAGTATATATATAATTTTGAGCGGTCCTCATTTTCTTCATCTCCTGACTAGGATCGATGGACCTTTGAAGAAAGTTTTCGAAAATCGTGTCATGAATAGGACCTCAATAGCTCATTTCCCCTCAAAGGAAATCTGCTAAATACCTGAGTAAAAATGGAGCTATATTGAAGCATGAAAATACGAATAACTCTAAAAACTATATCAAAATGTAGAAAACTACGGGGGAACATTAATAGTTTGAAAATTGGTTCTATTACAGATTTTGATCGGACACATAAATATTATGAGTTTCTGATTTTGTCCCCCCTCCCCCTGGTACCGGGCTTCATCTTTAGGTTTACATAAAAAGCTTATCTACCGTGTTTGCTAACGATTAAACAAAAATTGCAACCACTAAAACGGTAACCGACAAATATAATATATATACTAGCTCAGATACCCAGCTTCGCTCGGGAATTCATTTCAGGCTGAATGGTGATGATATTTTTTGGGCAAGGCTTTACTTTGCACAATATTTTGACATTTACCCGTCCCAGTGTTTAGGGTCTACACCCGTCGTTGCTGTGGTTTTGTTAATAATGAAATTAATTTTTTATGTAAGACTTCACTGTCCTCCATATTGTCATATTTCCCGTCTCCTGTGCATTATGCATAGATTTGAATTATTAAGGAATTAATTTTTCCAGGTGAGGTACCTGTTAGTTCATGTTGAAAAGAATTTTTGAGCATATCAATATTTCCACGCATATTTCTTGCTTCATACATTGTTCCCGAAAAAATGTATAAAACAAAAGTTACTCTAAATAACAAAGTAAACAACTTTTGTTATGTGCACGTTTGTCGAAAAACAAATAGTCAATGACATATCGTGAATTTTTATTTCAGGCCTCCCTTATAACCCCCATTCCCGTTCGAACCTAAAAAATTTTAATATAGCTTATAATTCTGGAAGAATTAATGCTAATTGACAATCCGAGTTTTGTTAAGTTCGGTTCAATCGTTTGTGCCCAATAAAATTGTTTGCTCCAGCTAAAGTTTTAGCGTATATCTCGTTTAACTTTGTCATAAGACAAAAGTGAATATCACAAAAGTTACTTCAAATAAACAAATAAATACTTTTGTCATGTGCATATTTGCAGAAAAACGAATAGAAAACGAAATACTTTTACTACGAAATACTACTTTTAAATTCGCTATTTTTAATTTCAGGCCTTCCTTATAACCCCTCCTGTTCGTCTCAGAAAATATTAGTATAGCCTAAAGTCTAAGTTGGGTTAGTAGTAATATACATACCAAGTTTCATAAAATTCGGTTCAGCCGTTTATGCGTGAAAAGGTAACAAACAAACAGACGCGAAAGAAACAAAATGCAGTTATGGTGTCTATGACATGTGAAACGAAAAGTTATCGTGAAATTTCGCGAAAAAAATCAATGTACAGACAGAGATTACAATTATATATATATATATATATATATATATATATATATATATATATATTTATCTGTTAACACTCTCACAATTTTTGTTTATTCGTCACCAAACTCGGTATTTAATCGTTTTACATAAAGACAGATCAAGTTCATTAATGGCTGAAATCGAACCATTGAGACGGGGGGGGGGATCTTCGGAATATCTCCCTTACTATACGTCGGATCAAAAACGTGTTTAGAACCAATTTTATTGCAAATTAAAATATAAATATTGTTATATACATTTATTCTCTATCGAGATGAGATCTAGCCGACAGTTTCCGACAAAAGCTAATTCAGCCGTTTTCGTAAATATTCGGCTCACGTATGGAGATTTCTCTATTGTATACCTTCACTTGGGTAATGTGCTGTTTTCGTAGCCCCTGCGAGACGGACTTTTACTGAGCTCAGGAACCTAGTAGCTGAGTTCCCTCCATGGCAAGTGGCAAGTGGCAAGTTGGTAGGAGCATGTTGTGTTCTGTATTTGTCCCTCAGCTTTGAAAGTATGAGGAGTGGAACCACCTTCTGAGGAGTGGGATACCACCTGCTGACTATATTCTATGAAGCGAACTATTTATAATGAACAGTTAGATTGGCGCACATCTTCCTATTGTCCAATGGAACGGGAAACACTGCCAAAGGTTAATCGGCAATCTCTAACGACCGACAGAGAATCATTTCACAACACAATGGATTCTAACAATTTCCATTCTTTCTTCTTTTTGCGGGCACCGATCGACTCACAAAAGACTTAGAAAGCCAACTTGATAACAAAAGTTCAAAGTCCGTTCTAGCCAAAGCGAGAAGCGGATTAGACCATAGCTGTGTGTCTCCATTCCTGCAATCTCAATACAATTCCAATATATTGAATGTGAAATATATAATTCCCTTGGAGGTCTTTCCATGTATTAAGATTGTTATGGGGCTCAGGTTAGCCATGACAGTTAAAGCGTTGACCTTTATCTCACATGGTAAACCTAGAGTGGCGAGTTCGATTCTTGCCTCAGCAAAGGAAATTATTCAGTGACGGAATTCATTAAATAACATCCTAAATCCCAGCCTGGGAAGATACGGGTGGTAACCTGTAGATAACCCGTCCCAATTAGCCTTAGTTGCAAAAAGTGGACGTTAATAAATAATAAGATTGTTATGGCATAGATGGGAACATAAGTTTCATTTATAATTGGGAGAAATAGCATTGTGAGAAGACTCCATCATTGAGCCAAATACTCCTCGTTAGTAGAATAACAACAGCGATGGTCATATACTTTTTATTTCTAAATAAAACGACCGTCACTCAGGGACAGTATAAACTAAGCACACTTCTCACGTGACGTTTTACAACAAAGAAATCTGGATACTAGTAACAGTAGTAGTAACGAGCCTCTAAACCGATTCCACGGGAACAGTTACGGAAACTAGCTTTCGGCCCATACTCACGAATAGGCCCGAAGTCAGCAGATCTCATCTCGCCCGTTATCCGCACACACTTAATAAAAATGCAAATATCTCGGTAAATATTTAACATAGACAACAAATGTATATAACAATACAGTTGTCCCTCGATAATCCGACACTTTTTAATCCGACGTACTCGGTAGTCCGACGCGCTACAGGCAGCAACATGCATCTCCCTCCCACCGCTCCGGCAGGAAGCAAAACAAACCTGCAGTGAAAAATGGCAAGCACAAGTGTGAAACGTAAGCATTAAACATTAAGTTTATCTGAAAAATGGGAAATTATTAAACGAATAGACCGTGGTGAAACTCCCAGTGCAATATCTAAAGAGTATGACATTGGACGACCTACTGTCTACGATATTGTGAAAAATAGGGAAAAAATTGAAAAATTCATAAAGTCTGTTGATGATGAGCCTGTACATGTATCCTGGTATTAATAAATTACATGTACCTTTACTGTTTCTTCCTTTTTTTTAACTTCATTGTGTTCAAACGCATTAAGAATAAAACATCTTTGATAATATGACATTTTTGGTAATCCGACACTCTCTCGGTCCCTTACTGTCGGATTATCGAGGGACAACTGTATTTGCAAAAAGATTGGTTCCATACAAGTTTCCGATCCGACGTATAGTACCGGAGACTTTTCGAAAATCACTCCCCCTTCCAACTGGTCCAATTTCAGCCATTAACGAACTTGATCTTTATTTTTGCTTAAATGGAGTACATATAGAGTTTGGTAGCGATCAAACAAAAATTACGACCGCTTGAGTGCATATCTATTTCCTGTGCTAATGGGACTGCAAATGGCTATTTCAAAGGTTAGACTGAATGCACATCTATTTCCTGTGCTAATGGGACTGCAAATGGCTATTTCAAAGGTTAGACTGACTGCATATCTATTTCCTGTGCTAATGGGACTGCAAATGGCTATTTCAAAGGTTAGACTGACTGCATATCTATTTCCTGTGCTAATGGCACTGCAAATGGCTATTTCAAAGGTTAGACTGGCTGCATATCTATTTCCTGTGCTAATGGGACTGCAAATGGCTATTTCAAAGGTTAGACTGACTGCATATCTATTTCCTGTGCTAATGGGACTGCAAATGGCTATTTCAAAGGTTAGACTGGCTGCATATCTATTTCCTGTGCTAATGGGACTGCAAATGGCTATTTCAAAGGTTAGACTGGCTGCATATCTATTTCCTGTGCTAATGGGACTGCAAATGGCTATTTCAAAGGTTAGACTGACTGCATATCTATTTCCTGTGCTAATGGAACTGCAAATGGCTATTTCAAAGGTTAGACTGAATGCATATCTATTTCCTGTGCTAATGGGACTGCAAATGGCTATTTCAAAGGTTAGACTGGCTGCATATCTATTTCCTGTGCTAATGGGACTGCAAATGGCTATTTCAAAGGTTAGACTGGCTGCATATCTATTTCCTGTGCTAATGGGACTGCAAATGGCTATTTCAAAGGTTAGACTGGCTGCATATCTATTTCCTGTGCTAATGGGACTGCAAATGGCTATTTCAAAGGTTAGACTGGCTGCATATCTATTTCCTGTGCTAATGGGACTGCAAATGGCTATTTCAAAGGTTAGACTGAATGCATATCTATTTCCTGTGCTAATGGGACTGCAAATGGCTATTTCAAAGGTTAGACTGGCTGCATATCTATTTCCTGTGCTAATGGGACTGCAAATGGCTATTTCAAAGGTTAGACTGACTGCATATCTATTTCCTGTGCTAATGGGACTGCAAATGGCTATTTCAAAGGTTAGACTGAATGCATATCTATTTCCTGTGCTAATGGCACTGCAAATGGCTATTTCAAAGGTTAGACTGACTGCACATCTATTTCCTGTGCTAATGGCACTGCAAATGGCTATTGGTAATATGAAATATGAAGGTATTTGCTCTGATTCTGTGCATATATTTGACTGTGCAGGTGGTCTCAGTTCTGGTCTGCTCTGGGGTGTCCTGGTAGACAGCATCGGCAGATGGCCAGTCATTGTCTTCGGCATGGCTTCTGATGCTACCTTCACCTTCATCTCATCCTTCGCACAGAACTTCTATCTCCTTCTCGTATTCAGGTTCCTCAATGGCTTCGTGTAAGTATTCATTAAAGATAATTTAATCGATACAAGCTCTGGCCTAAAACTGCTCTCCAACTTTACAAACATTTTCTTGATCTGGAATAAAACATTGATAAAATATAATGTAGGTAGTGAAAGAAATTGGCTACGCTTCCACTTTAACAATTTATTAAAATGACAGAGCGCTTTCGATGCAGTGCATCATCTTCAGCGCCCTGTTGATACACAAAAACAATAATTATTTATCTCTATTCAAATATTTTAGATAATGGGTAACATATAACAATAAAAACTATCTTTCTTAGAACTAAAGAAAACATAAAACTTTTCATACAAAAGGCAATTTTTTTATTAAATTATGTAAGTACAAGTAGGACATTAAAACTATCTGAAAGACATTAATCTAACTATTTAGACAAAGAAAGACATTCCTTGTTGAACAACAGAGAAGGAGACCTACCGAAGGTGCAGGATGTTGAGCTGAGCTAACGAGGCTAATAGATATTCGAAAAGTTTTAAGGGTTATTTAGTTCTAAGAAAGATAGTTTTTATTGTAATTTTTTTAGGAAGATATTTTTTTTTCATTTTAATAGAGGTAATTATTGTTTTTGTGTGTCACTGACGATGATGCACTGCAGCGAAAGCGCTCTGTCGTTTTAATAAGTTGTTACAGTGGAAGCGTAGCCATTTTTTTCATCGTACCTACATTATAAGTGACTTCCTCCTGCCAGATTTCCTGCACCCCCCCCCTACTCATTCGATTCCAGCCATTAACCAACTCCATCTTTCGTTTTACATGAAACGCTTAAATATGGAGTTTGGCAACCATCAAATAAAAATTACTACTGCTCGAGCAGTAACAGAATGTATATATAATATATATTAGGCTATATTCCTTATAATTGCAGGAATATTTAATATTTTGACTTTATCTTTTAATTTCATAAATTAATATTCATATTAATAACATGAATATAACTTGGTTATTCATTTTAATTCTAAATGAAAAAAAAAAAAAAAAAAAAAAACAGAAAACAATTCGTCGAGTAACATAATAATAATATAACCCCAAAAATCAACTGTTAACAAAATTAACACAATAATCATATGTTAAAAAGTGTAAAACAATAATCATATGTAACAGGTTGTCGTCCTGTGGTGAAGTGCCTTCCGTAGGATGAGCTGGTCAACATGTCTGTTGATGATATGCCCATCATCTAGAACAACGGAGTACATCACATTCCCTAGTTATACGGCCTAACTGCCATTTGGTTGACCCGTTGACATACTCACGAGCCTTATCTCCAACCTAACTGCCATTTGGTTGACCCGTTGACATACTCTCGAGCCTTATCTCCAACCTAACTGCCATTTGGTTGACCCGTTGACATACTCTCGAGCCTTATCTCCAACCTAACTGCCATTTGGTTGACCCGTTGACATACTCACGAGCCTTATCTCCAACCTAACTGCCATTTGGTTGACCCGTTGACATACTCACGAGCCTTATCTCCAACCTAACTGCCATTTGGTTGACCCGTTGACATACTCACGAGCCTTATCTCCAACCTAACTGCCATTTGGTTGACCCGTTGACATACTCACGTGCCTTATCTCCAACCTAACTGCCATTTGGTTGACCCGTTGACATACTGACCCGACCCGTTGACATACTCACGAGCCTTATCTCCAACCTAACTGCCATTTGGTTGACCCGTTGACATACTCACGAGCCTTATCTCCAACCTAACTGCCATTTGGTTGACCCGTTGACATACTCACGAGCCTTATCTCCAACCTAACTGCCATTTGGTTGACCCGTTGACATACTCACGAGCCTTATCTCCAACCTTAAATTTCCTATTGATTCCGACTTGGAATTCCTTTTCCCGGCGTATCCTTGTTTCTAATGTTGGAACAATTATGGAGAGCTTCGTCCTGATGTTCCTTCCAAACATTAGATGATAAGCTGATGTTCCAGTAGCATTGGGCGATTGTCTGAGTTCCATTAGGAGTTTTCTAGTTAACATATGATTGTTGTGTTACTCTTGTTAACATATGATTGTTGTGTTACTCTTGTTAACATATGATTGTTGTGTTACTCTTGTTAACATATGATTGTTGTGTTACTCTTGTTAACATATGATTGTTGTGTTACTCTTGTTAACATATGATTGTTGTGTTACTCTTGTTAACATATGATTGTTGTGTTACTCTTGTTAACATATGATTGTTGTGTTACTCTTGTTAACATATGATTGTTGTGTTACTCTTGTTAACATATGATTGTTGTGTTACTCTTGTTAACATATGATTGTTGTGTTACTCTTGTTAACATATGATTGTTGTGTTACTCTTGTTAACATATGATTGTTGTGTTACTCTTGTTAGCATATGATTGTTGTGTTACTCTTGTTAACATATGATTGTTGTGTTACTCTTGTTAACATATGATTGTTGTGTTACTCTTGTTAGCATATGATTGTTGTGTTACTCTTGTTAGCATATGATTGTTGTGTTACTCTTGTTAACATATGATTGTTGTGTTACTCTTGTTAACATATGATTGTTGTGTTACTCTTGTTAGCATATGATTGTTCGGTTACTCTTGTTAGCATATGATTGTTGTGTTACTCTTGTTAGCATATGATTGTTGTGTTACTCTTGTTAGCATATGATTGTTGTGTTACTCTTGTTAACATATGATTGTTGTGTTACTCTTGTTAACATATGATTGTTGTGTTACTCTTGTTATCATATGATTGTTGTGTTACTCTTGTTATCATATGATTGTTGTGTTACTCTTGTTAGCATATGATTGTTGTGTTACTCTTGTTAGCATATGATTGTTGTGTTACTCTTGTTAACATATGATTGTTGTGTTACTCTTGTTAGCATATGATTGTTGTGTTACTCTTGTTAGCATATGATTGTTGTGTTACTCTTGCTAACATATGATTGTTGTGTTACTCTTGTTAGCATATGATTGTTGTGTTACTCTTGTTAACATATGATTGTTGTGTTACTCTTGTTAACATATGATTGTTGTGTTACTCTTGTTAACATATGATTGTTGTGTTACTCTTGTTAACATATGATTGTTGTGTTACTCTTGTTAACATATGATTGTTGTGTTACTCTTGTTAACATATGATTGTTGTGTTACTCTTGTTAACATATGATTGTTGTGTTACTCTTGTTAACATATGATTGTTGTGTTACTCTTGTTAACATATGATTGTTGTGTTACTCTTGTTAACATATGATTGTTGTGTTACTCTTGTTAACATATGATTGTTGTGTTACTCTTGTTAACATATGATTGTTGTGTTACTCTTGTTAACATATGATTGTTGTGTTACTCTTGTTAACATATGATTGTTGTGTTACTCTTGTTAACATATGATTGTTGTGTTACTCTTGTTAACATATGATTGTTGTGTTACTCTTGTTAACATATGATTGTTGTGTTACTCTTGTTAACATATGATTGTTGTGTTACTCTTGTTAACATATGATTGTTGTGTTACTCTTGTTAGCATATGATTGTTGTGTTACTCTTGTTAGCATATGATTGTTGTGTTACTCTTGCTAACATATGATTGTTGTGTTACTCTTGTTATCATATGATTGTTGTGTTACTCTTGTTACCATATGATTGTTGTGTTACTCTTGTTAGCATATGATTGTTGTGTTACTCTTGTTAGCATATGATTGTTGTGTTACTCTTGTTAGCATATGATTGTTGTGTTACTCTTGTTAGCATATGATTGTTGTGTTACTCTTGCTAACATATGATTGTTGTGTTACTCTTGTTAACATATGATTGTTGTGTTACTCTTGTTAGCATATGATTGTTGTGTTACTCTTGTTAACATATGATTGTTGTGTTACTCTTGTTAACATATGATTGTTGTGTTACTCTTGTTAGCATATGATTGTTGTGTTACTCTTGTTAGCATATGATTGTTGTGTTACTCTTGTTAGCATATGATTGTTGTGTTACTCTTGTTAACATATGATTGTTGTGTTACTCTTGTTAGCATATGATTGTTGTGTTACTCTTGTTAACATATGATTGTTGTGTTACTCTTGTTAACATATGATTGTTGTGTTACTCTTGTTAACATATGATTGTTGTGTTACTCTTGTTAACATATGATTGTGGTGTTACTCTTGTTAACATATGATTGTTGTGTTACTCTTGTTAACATATGATTGTTGTGTTACTCTTGTTAACATATGATTGTTGTGTTACTCTTGTTAACATATGATTGTTGTGTTACTCTTGTTAGCATATGATTGTTGTGTTACTCTTGTTAACATATGATTGTTGTGTTACTCTTGTTAGCATATGATTGTTGTGTTACTCTTGTTAGCATATGATTGTTGTGTTACTCTTGCTAACATATGATTGTTGTGTTACTCTTGTTAGCATATGATTGTTGTGTTACTCTTGCTAACATATGATTGTTGTGTTACTCTTGTTAGCATCCCTTCTTCTCTAAACCCGCAATCTTCAAGGTGCAGTTAGCTTTAGAGTCCCAAAGCTACAATTTGCTAGAGCATTCTATATAATCGACCATTATCAACATGTGGAATTTTGATCTGATGAATAGATTTTCTTTAAGAGGAGAGCATACTGTTTCGGCATCTGGTCCACGCCATTTTCTGGCATCTGTTTATATGAACCTCTTAGGCCCTTCACCTTCAAATCTAAGGAACCACTATTAACCCGGATCTCATGTTGGCCGTAATTCCTCTCAAAGACTCTACAGTAAAATTTATTTCTCCTTTGGAACTCCGTTTATAAATTGTCACCCTGGTAATGCCAGCTGTCTAGTAGTCCTGCGACTCTATCAAGAACAAATAATTGAAACATTCCCACAAATAAATAGACTCGGAAGGTTATATTACCTTCAGCAAAGAGGTATAAGTTATTTTCAATTAAGGCAATAGAAGGCGAATCGTTGGGGATTACTTGCTCCAAACATGTGGCACGTTCCTCCTTGGAATTGGGTCAGCGACGTGCTCCACTGACCAAATAACCCAAGGCACAAGGAAAGTAAATAAATATTGACTTTCCTTATTTACAACTCCAACCTTAACCTTGCCACTAGTTCTTCTTCAATAGATAAACAAAAATATTCCAAGCACAGCAAACTAGAGACACAATAGAGTTTCTTCCTTCCATTTCTCACATATTTAGAAGACATTTCGCTAGCGTTTTGGAGAGATAATAAGAAATATACAGTTAGTCTGACTTAAATGCTAGCTAAGGACTAATGAAGCCTACATGCGTGGCTACTGCAAGCAATGATAACACATCAAGGAATAAAACCAACACCAAAAACATTCCAGTTTGATATTTGCCCGGAGTTTTTCTTCAAAAGACAGTTAACGATTGAGTTCAATCGGTAGCTACTCTCTTCATATTGCTATTCTCGCCAAATCATGAGGATCTAAAGGCTATGACTTGTCATTGCAATCATTGAGTTCAATCGCTAGCTACTCTCTTCATATTGCTATTCTCGCCAAATCATGAGGATCTAAAGGCTATGACTTGTCATTGCAATCATTGAGTTCAATCGGTAGCTACTCTCTTCATATTGCTATTCTCGCCAAATCATGAGGATCTAAAGGCTATGACTTGTCATTGCAATCATTGAGTTCAATCGCTAGCTACTCGCTTCAGATTGCTATTCTCGCCAAATCATGAGGATCTAAAGGCTATGACTTGTCATTGCAATCATTGAGTTCAATCGCTAGCTACTCTCTTCATATTGCTATTCTCGCCAAATCATGAGGATCTAAAGGCTATGACTTGTCATTGCAATCATTGAGTTCAATCGCTAGCTACTCTCTTCATATTGCTATTCTCGCCAAATCATGAGGATCTAAAGGCTATGACTTGTCATTGCAATCATTGAGTTCAATCGCTAGCTACTCTCTTCATATTGCTATTCTCGCCAAATCATGAGGATCTAAAGGCTATGACTTGTCATTGCAATCATTGAGTTCAATCGCTAGCTACTCTCTTCATATTGCTATTCTCGCCAAATCATGAGGATCTAAAGGCTATGACTTGTCATTGCAATCATTGAGTTCAATCGCTAGCTACTCTCTTCATATTGCTATTCTCGCCAAATCATGAGGATCTAAAGGCTATGACTTGTCATTGCAATCATTGAGTTCAATCGCTAGCTACTCTCTTCATATTGCTATTCTCGCCAAATCATGAGGATCTAAAGGCTATGACTTGTCATTGCAATCATTGAGTTCAATCGCTAGCTACTCTCTTCATATTGCTATTCTCGCCAAATCATGAGGATCTAAAGGCTATGACTTGTCATTGCAATCATTGAGTTCAATCGCTAGCTACTCTCTTCATATTGCTATTCTCGCCAAATCATGAGGATCTAAAGGCTATGGCTTGGACCGTTGTGGTGTAATGGGAATGGTTCCCACCATAGTGTCCTATTCCTACAGCTGTGCCTCGTTGCTTGCACCGTTGTGGTGTAATGGGAATGGTTCCCACCATAGTGTCCTATTCCTAGAGCTGTGCCTCGTGGCTTGCACCGTTGTGGTGTAATGGGAATGGTTCCCACCATAGTGTCCTATTCCTAGAGCTGTGCCTCGTGGCTTGCACCGTTGTGGTGTAATGGGAATGGTTCCCACCATAGTGTCCTATTCCTAGAGCTGTGCCTCGTGGCTTGCACCGTTGTGGTGTAATGGGAATGGTTCCCACCATAGTGTCCTATTCCTAGAGCTGTGCCTCGTGGCTTGCACCGTTGTGGTGTAATGGGAATGGTTCCCACCATAGTGTCCTATTCCTAGAGCTGTGCCTCGTGGCTTGCACCGTTGTGGTGTAATGGGAATGGTTCCCACCATAGTGTCCTATTCCTAGAGCTGTGCCTCGTTGCTTGCACCGTTGTGGTGTAATGGGAATGGTTCCCACCATAGTGTCCTATTCCTAGAGCTGTGCCTCGTGGCTTGCACCGTTGTGGTGTAATGGGAATGGTTCCCACCATAGTGTCCTATTCCTAGAGCTGTGCCTCGTGGCTTGCACCGTTGTGGTGTAATGGGAATGGTTCCCACCATAGTGTCCTTTTCCTCGTGGCTTGTTTGTTAGTAGGTACATCTAAAGGCGTTTTATCTAGGCTAAACCGAGAATACAGGAATGCTGTTCATGTTTAGCATATCACTCCTTTTGCTAGGTGGCATGCCTTCATTAAGATACATTCTTAGATACTAATTGTTGTTTCCCATGGTTTCAGGGCATTATAGTTTATTTTTCTTACTTATTATTGTCAATAAGTATTGTTTATATATATATATATATATATATATATATATATATATGTATATATATTTATGCGTACGTTCACTTTTTCAGTGTTGGAGGGCCTGCTGCCATCATCTTAGCCTATGTTGGTGAGTTCCAACCCCATGACAAGCGGCGGCAAGTACTCTGCTACCTCGGCTTCTTCTGGACCCTCTCCTGGGTTATACTCCCAGGTATGTCCCCGCTACAATACTCCTCACCTTTCTCAAATATTATGCATGTTTCTCAAATGTTTTTAACCATCTGTACAATTTTTAATGATGAAGATACTTTAGCAGATTTCCCTTAAGGGAGGGGGGTAATTAAAGTTGTACTCGTGCCGCGATGTTCGAAACATTTCTTCAAATATCCATAGATCTTACCCGGGATATGACGAAAATCAGGAGTGTTCAAATCTATTATATATATATATATATATATATATATATATATATATATATATATAGAGAGAGAGAGAGAGAGAGAGAGAGAGAGAGAGAGAGAGAGAGAGAGAGGGAGAGAGAGAGAGAGAGAGAGAGAGAGAGAGAGAGAGAGGGGTGGAGGGAGAGGGAGATAGATAGATGCTTTTATTGTCATAGGACCAATGGTCCTCTCTTACAGACAATAGTCATGTATGTTTACCATTTATAAATCAAACTAAACTACTTATAAATTAAATTAAAAATTAAAAAACAAACATAAATCTAATATATATATATATATATATATATATATATATATATATATATATATATATACTAAAACTAATATATGAACAAAAACTAAAAATATAAATAAAACTAATATACAAATGTCATTATGATGAACTATGGTACATGTCATATCCCCATCTCGGTCGTTAGAAAATGATTAATGCAGGCCTTTCGGAATGATGATGATGCTTTTATTTCTTCCGGTAAAGCATTCAGCTCTCTTGCCGCAACAGCAGAGAAAGATTGGCGAAATATGTTGGTTCTGCAGGCTGTCAGTTTGAAATTATTTCCCAATCTCTCACTATTCATGGGAATAAAACCCTCATAAAGATTTTTGGGCACTCCGAAATCCAGGATTTTCTTAGAAAGACATAGAATATTTAAGCGCCGATACACCTTAGACGTGAGCCATCCCAGAGCTTTCATGTATGATGTTATGTGCTCATCTCTCTTAGCATTGAATATATATCTGATAGCTGAATTAAATGCTCTCTGAATTTTTATGTCTTCTGTAGATGTAATATCTATATAAACGGAATCGCAGTACCACATTAATGGCAAAATTAGGCTGGATACAAGTTTTATCTTAATTTCTAATGGGAAAATATTTTTATATTTTATTAAAGGATGTAAAGATTTTCTTATTTTGTTAGCTACCGAAGCTGCTTGATCCTGCCATGAGAGATTACTGTTAAATATTACTCCAAGGGTACTCATCTTTTCACTCCTTGCAATAATTTGCACATTTAATTTTATTGAAAGTCCAGCCTGTTTAATTTTTTTTTAATATTTTTGGGGTACCAAGCAGTAGCCACTTGGTTTTTTTTGTGTTTAGAGTTAACGAATTTTTTGCGCACCAATCAGTAATCCTCTTTAAGTCCTCGTTTATTCTTTTTAAAAGTTCTTCTGTGTTTTCCGGAGCAGCCGAAAGCCATATGCTAACGTCATCTGCGTACAGATGAATGTTGCTGTGTAGAACACACCATGTTATGTCATTAATGTATATTGAGAACAGAAGTAGCCCCAATACCGAACCTTGTGCTATTCCTGATTTATTTATGGCCCAGTTAGAAGAAATGTTTTTTAAGTTAACTTTTTGCTTTTTTGATTTTCTAAAAAGGATTTTATCCAACTGAGCTCGCCCATGCCCATAGCACCAATCTTCATTAGAAGCAACTGGTGATTTACTCATTCAAAGGCCTTATTGAAATCTAGTGAAACCCACAACACTACATTCCTACGATCTATTGATCTTCTGATGCCAGTTGTTATTATATGTACAGATGTTATGCCCATGTCTCAAACCTGATTGATGTGGAGACAATAAACTATATGTATTTAAAAATGTTTTAACATAGTCAGCGACAATTCTTTCAGCAATCTTAGACATCACCGGCACAATCGAAATAGGCCTGAACTGATCTGGGCAAAGTGGGTTGGCAACTTTTGCTATTGGCCTGGTTATGGACTCCTTCCATACAGCAGGAACTACTCCATGAGCCAGGGATGCATTTATTATGCCAGTAATAATATCCTCAGCCCCTACCATTTTTAGCAGATTTCCCTTAAGGGAAATCAGCTATTGAGGTCGTACTCGAAAAATTTCTTCAAATGTCCATCGATCCTACCCAGGAGATGACGAAAATGAGGTTCGTTCAAAATTATATATATATATATATTGTTGCGAGAATTGAATGAGTGAGCGAATACACGAAGAGAGATAGCCGCGTGAGAGGAGGAACAAAGACTAGGGGAACGAGCGAATCTAATTAGAAACCTTCTCGGAAGAACAGGAATCTTCGATGCCTAGACACTTCTACAAGCATTTAAAAGGGACTCTCACAGTACCCCTCAGTCAGTGGTTGCTCGACGGTCTTCGACGGATGTTCAGCGCGACTTAGTGCAGTGCGGTAAAGTGTTGTGCCGTGAAGAAAAGTGTTGTGCCGTGTCTGTAAGTAACAGTTTATGGCGTGTTTATGACAGTGCAGTGCCGCGAAGTAAAGGACAGTGCAGTGCCGCGAAGTAAAGGAGTGCCGTCGTTTTATGTAAAGTTCAGTGACCGCGAGTGAATTATTGGACTGTGTAACCTGAAGAACAGTTACACTATCAGTGTAATTCTGTGAGTAGTAATAATCAAGTATTGTGCATTGTGAAATAAATTGTGCAGCGATAAACTGTGAAACTTGTGTGTGTTTAATTTTGCAATCCAAAAGAACTCATATTAACAACGTTTTATTACTGGTTTTGTAATAAAAAGTCCGTGAGGCAGGGGCTGCGTAAACTAAGCAGATTTCCCACGTGAAGTTTTACAATAGAGAAATCTGCCTAATAATAACAGTAGTAGTAACCTATTCTCACGAGGACGAATAGTTAGTGAAACGGCCACACTAGCGCTCGGCGGAAACTCCCGAACATAGCCGACCACACTCACAATACAAATGCAAATATCTCGGTTAATATTAAAGATACAGAATAAATGTATAGAACAATATTTATAGTAAATGTAATTTGCAATACGATTGGTTCTATACAATTTTTTGATCTGACGTATGGTAACGGAGATATTTCGAATTTTCGAAAATCCCCCCCTCTAAACCCTCCTCTCCCACTGGTCCGATTTCAGCCATTAACGAACTTGATCTTTCTTTTTACATAAAACGATTAAATTCCGAGTTTGGTAACGATCAAACAAAAATTGCGACCGCTAGAGCGTTAACAGACAAATATATATATATATATATATATATATATATATATATATATATATATATATATATATATATATATATATAATTTTGAACGGACCTCATTTTCGTCATCTCCTGGGTAGGATCGATGGGCATTTGAAGAAATTTTTCGAAACTCGCGTCATGAGTACGACCTCAATAGCTGATTTCCCTTAAGGGAAATCTGCTAAAACGTAACAATATATATATTTGTCTGTTAACGCTCTAGCGGTCGCAATTTTCGTTTGATCGTTACCAAACTCGATATTTAAACGTTTTATGCAAAACTAAAGATCAAGTTCGTTAATGGCTGAAATCGGATTTGTGGGAGGGGGGGGGTTTAGAGGGGAGGATTTTCTAAAATTCGAAATATCTCCGTTACTATACGTCGGACCGAAAAATTATATAGAATCAATCTTATTGCAAATTAAATTTACTATAAATAATGTTATATACATTTATTCTGTATCTTGAATATTAACCGAGATATTTGCATTTTTCTGTTTTCAGCTTCTGAGATGAGATCGGCTAACTTCGGGTCTAGTCGTGAGTTTCCGTCAAGAGCTAGTTCGGGCCGTTCCCGTAACTGTTTGACTCTCTATTCTGAAATTTCTCTATGAAGTTTTACACTTCACGTGGGAAATCTGCTTAGTTTACGCAGCCCCTGCGCGACCGACTTTTTGAACGTGTCTACAGATCCATTCTCTCCAGCAGCATTACTTCTAATTTTATCCATGCTCCATTTAACATCAAGAATTCTGCATTCCGAACCATCTAGGAATAAACGTTTATTTCTTCAAAAGTGGTCCAAAGTGCCACTTGGATGGCAGCTGTTTTATATACTTAATAACCACTATTAAACATACTCTTTTGACTGTTTGTAAAGTGAACCGTATACTCTTCATGGTACTTAGCATGTTAGTAAAGTATAACATATGTTAACGGTGCAGAGTTAATAAAGACCAGAAATAACTAGCTCTACCTCTCCAGACTGCATTATTTTAAATTACATATATTTATAAGACTTCTGAGAAAAATCACGTTTCTTAGAATTTTTTTAAGTTTCATCTATATATAAAATTAATCAAAATACGGAGTTTTGTTGATTTCGATTTAGTCATTCGTGCCCTATAACATTGTTGACTCCTTTTAAAGTTTTTCGTGTAAGCCTCATTTTTACTTCGTTATACGGCAAAAGTGCATATAACAAAAGTTACTTTAAATAACAAAACAAACAACTTTTGTTATGTGCACGTTTGCAGAAAAATGAATAGGTTACAAAATATCGCGATTTTATATTTCAGACCTCCCTTATAATCCCAACTCCTGTTCGTATCTCAAAATTTTAATGTAGCTTATAATCAGGGACGTTTTAATACCAAATCACATATGGAGTTTCATTAAGTTCGGTTGAGTCTTTTGTGTCATATAAAATTGTCGACTCCCACTATAGTGTTTAGCATATAACTCATTTATTCTTCGGTATACAACAAAAGTTTACATTACAAAAGTTACTTTAAATAACAAAAAAAAAACATTTCTTGTTATGTGCATATTTGGCGAAAAACCAATAGGAAACGAAATATCGCTGTTTTAATTTCGGGCCTCCTTATAACCCCCACTCCTGTTCGTCTCATAGATTATCAAAATAGCCCAGAACCTAAGTTGGGCTAGTAGTAATATACATACCAACTTCCATAAAATTCGGTTAAGCCGTTTACGATTTTATAAAGACATACAGACAAACATTCATTTATATATCTTCTTAATATATATAAATCTCCTGTCACGATGTGTTGTCCGCGATGGACTCCTAAACTACTTAACCGATTTTAAATTAAATTGGCACACCGTGAGCAGTCTGGTCCAACTTGAGAGATAGGATAGCTTAGATCTTTAATTATAGTCGCAATTTTATTTTATTGCAAATTATTTGTCTATAATTAATTGACAGTCACAATTATCTGTTAACTCCAAAAGATTCTAACAGATGTCGATAGTTTTCGACTGGATTGAGTAAGTAATCAATAGATGGCACTGCTATGGTAAACCGACAAACGTGTCATATAAGCTACAATTCAATAGCATGATTACCACGTGTTATTGAGGCTAAAGTATAAATTAAATTTATTTTGTAGTAAACGAAATACCGTGAAATTCAATTATTTCTACTTTTTTAATTTTTGGTGTTAGCATAGCCAACCATGTGTTACTTAGACCCAAGTGTAAATCAAATTCAAATTATAGTGACGATAATACAGTGAAATTATTCCTGCTTTTTACTTATTTGTACATATTGTACTTATATACACGGCACATTCAACATTCAAGCTGCCATTGAATATTCATCATAAACCAGTTGCAATGTGTAACATCAAAAAGAATAGTGAAATAGCTGCAGTGTTGCCGAAGAGTTCTACAATAATTTGGGATGAGTGCACAATGGCGCACAAATATTCACTTGAAGCATTGCAGAGAACTATGCACGATTTACCGACCACACACACAATACAAATGCAAATATCTCGGTTAATATTCAAGATAAAGAATAAATGTATAGAACAATATTTATAGTAAATTTAATTTGCAATAAGATTGATTCAAAATTTTAATCAATCGTGTTCAACGTCCTTCCCCTTCAAATCCTAATCCCTTGAATTTGTGTACCAACTTCAACATTTCCGTCTTGGTTCGTAAATAATTTCATTGTACTAAAGGGTTGTAGTCGTAGAAAATCTGTCATGGAGGTCACCATATTTTTTTACAAATACCATCTATGTAAAAAGCATGGTGGACCCCGTGACTGATGTTCTCCTACCGTTCCTCTTAAATTGTATACTACAATGTAATATAACAATAACTTTAGCCACAGCAACGCGTGGCCGGGTCTGCTACTATATATATATTGTATATTAGTGAGTATTAAAGGAGTTTGTTGTAGGACTGGCTTGGATGGTGGTGCCCCTGGATTGGGAAGTAGATTGGGGCACCTGGAAGTACAACAGCTGGAGATTGCTCATCTTGATGGTAGGTTGTCCATCACTCCTGTCTGCACTCCTCCTCTCCAGCTATCCGGAGAGCCCCAAGTTCCTCCTCACTCAAGGCAGGGACCACGAAGCTCTTCAAATATTGGCCAACATCTACTCTGTAAACACTGGACAGCCTTCCTCAACCTACCCCGTGAGTCAACTTTCTATGCTCAAAATATGAACCATTCGATATACCAATCGATGACGCCACATAGACAAAAAACAAAAACCTCAAATGGTTTTTAAAATCATTGCCATTTTCCCTATTAAATAAATATATATAGATAGATAGCTCTATATCTGTGTATATATATATATATATATATATATATATATATATATATTTGTCTGTTACCGCTCTAGCAGTCGCAATTTTTGTTTAATCGTTACCAAACTCCATATTTAATCGTTTTATGTAAAAAGGAAGATCAAGTTCGTTAATGGCTGAAATCGGAAGTGGGAGGGGGGAGAGGATTTTGAAAATTCGAAATATCTCCGTTACTATAAGTCGGATCGAAAAATTGTATAGATCCAAACTTATTGAAAATTAAATGATCTATACATTATATATACATGTTTTATGTATCATGAATATTAACCGATATATTTTGATTTTATCGTTTTCAGCCTTCAGCAAAGCCCTTCTTCTACTCATCTTAAACTAACAATACTCGGTTATGTAATAAACCACATTATTCGAACCTTAAATACCAAATAATGTTTTCAAGAGACGATTATTATACGACATACATGCAAATATGTTCTGGTGACCCCTCTCCCCGTCTTAAGTTTTTGGACTACTTGAATTTGATTGATTGAGATAAAAATTATTCTGATTCATTATAAATTACGGTACTAGATATAGTAAATAGTTTTCAATCAGATTAATAAGTTATAATCTGATATTTTTCAGTAATTGTTTTTCTTTCCAGTGAAAGTCTGGTTGGCAGGCCTGTTTGTTTACATTTCAGACGCTTCCCAACTGGAGGGGAAGATTTCTAATTACTGCTTGTATTTATTCACTTAATATTCACGGTTGTGTTGTGTTAGCAGTATGTCGATTTATATATTGTTAAAGTTGACGAGGCAAATCTGCTTAGTTTTCGCAGCCCCTGAGTGACATCATTTTTTTGTTTTGGGGTGTTAAGAGTAATAAAGACCAACTTGTTGCTCAGGTAAAATCGCTAGAGTACTCGAGTATTGGGAAGAGGCCGAAGACGGAAGGTAAATCTATCTGTAAGCCCTTCATGTTGATGTTGGAGCAGTTCCGGGCACTCCTCACCATGCCTGTTCTACCCATCACCCTCCTAGGGTCTTATCTATTCTTCTCCAACATGTTTGGGTAAGCCTATCTCACCTACTACCTTTTACAAATAATTAGAATAATAATTACATTCATGAGATGTGTTGCTATCAAGAGATAGTCGAGATGGTTGAGTCCAGCCATTCTTTAAGGAAACGAAAATACATGGAAATAGAGAAAATATAATCGGATGACATTACTAGAGTTTGATAGCAACCGATGGGAAATCTGCTTAGTTTATGCAGGACCTGTGTGACTCATGTTAGTTTTACTTTTCAGTTAACACATTCTGTCGATCCAGTACTCAGTTCTTGGCAAAAGGTTGCTCTGCCAATGCTGCCATCTTACGCACACTTAATAAAAGCAAAGTTGAAACTTGGGCAACCAAATGTATGCTGTTCGATGCACTTAGTGAAAGTTTACTCTTGTTTGTATCAGAAATATGGGGCCCTGGTTATTCGGATGTGATTGAGAAAGCTCAATTAAACTTCTTTAAATGGTTAATGTCTTCCTAAAAACACTCCTAATGCATACATTAAAATAGAATTTAACCGTGCACACACACCCGACTGAAGATTTTCAAGAGGATGTCGAATTGGTGGAAGGCTCTACAAGAGAAGTCGGCAGATGATCTATCAAGACTGTGTTACATGCGCCTAAAGGAATTATCTGCCAATTATTCAATGCCATTTAATTGGCTGAATGAACTGGAAGGGTATCTTGGGTGCATAGCACGAAACTTGCTGGAATCGGAAAGGGCCGAAAATATTGATGGAAAAATAAAGACTTATTTAGAGGCTCTTGAGAAGCATTTAATTTTGGTAGACATTGAAAGAGTTTTAAACAGCACATATAGCCAGTACTTTAGAAGAATTAGCTCTCTTGGCAGAGGCGAGGAGTACCTCTACCAAAATCCGTTTATTAGGTACAATAAATCAAAGATTGATAGTTGGCAGGACAATTTACATATTCAATGCAGAAAAGCCACGGCCCCTTTTCGAAGAAAGCCAAGACACAGTTACGCACTTCATCCTTAAATGCCTCGTTGAAATAACATAATAGATTACATCAAATATTTTTGTTTTCTATAAAAAATATACTAATCCTAGCGGACCTGACAGACGTTGTCTTGCATGATATTTCATACGATTAGGAAATTAAATTAAATAATATTATGTTTAAAACAAAAGCTACTTTTAATAACACCAAAAACAATTTTTGTTATGTGTACGTTCGCCTAAAAACAAATAGAAATATGTTTTCATACTTATAAGTCTTTACATCAGGGAGAAAAGAATCCAAACAATATAATTATTAAAATAAAATAAATGTTTTTTTCCTATAGTAATTATTGTATATAGTTTTTATTTTTTTTATTTTTTAACGAATTCTCTGTTTATATAAAAAAAAGATAAAAGAAAAGTGTAATCGTAAAATGTGGCTGAACTCTTGCTATAAAATTGTTAAATTTTAAAAGCAATAAAAATGTTCATTCATTCATTCAATATATTATTAAGGTGGAAGTTGGGCAAACACAGCTAGAATACAACAATTACTTCAATATAAACCGCTTCAATATAAACGCAGCTAGAATACAACAATTACTTCAATATAAACCGCTTCAATATAAACACAGCTAGAATACAACAATTACTTCAATATAAACCGCTTCAATATAAACACAGCTAGAATACAACAATTACTTCAATATAAACCGCTTCAATATAAACACAGCTAGAATACAACAATTACTTCAATATAAACCGCTTCAATATAAACACAGCTAGAATACAACAATTACTTCAATATAAACCGCTTCAATATAAACACAGCTAGAATACAACAATTACTTCAATATAAACCGCTTCAATATAAACACAGCTAGAATACAACAATTACTTCAATATAAACCGCTTCAATATAAACACAGCTAGAATACAACAATTACTTCAATATAAACCGCTTCAATATAAACACAGCTAGAATACAACAATTACTTCAATATAAACCGCTTCAATATAAACACAGCTAGAATACAACAATTACTTCAATATAAACCGCTTCAATATAAACACAGCTAGAATACAACAATTACTTCAATATAAACCGCTTCAATATAAACACAGCTAGAATACAACAATTACTTCAATATAAACCGCTTCAATATAAACACAGCTAGAATACAACAATTACTTCAATATAAACCGCTTCAATATAAACACAGCTAGAATACAACAATTACTTCAATATAAACCGCTTCAATATAAACACAGCTAGAATACAACAATTACTTCAATATAAACCGCTTCAATATAAACACAGCTAGAATACAACAATTACTTCAATATAAACCGCTTCAATATAAACACAGCTAGAATACAACAATTACTTCAATATAAACCGCTTCAATATAAACACAGCTAGAATACAACAATTACTTCAATATAAACCGCTTCAATATAAACACAGCTAGAATACAACAATTACTTCAATATAAACCGCTTCAATATAAACACAGCTAGAATACAACAATTACTTCAATATAAACCGCTTCAATATAAACACAGCTAGAATACAACAATTACTTCAATATAAACCGCTTCAATATAAACACAGCTAGAATACAACAATTACTTCAATATAAACCGCTTCAATATAAACACAGCTAGAATACAACAATTACTTCAATATAAACCGCTTCAATATAAACACAGCTAGAATACAACAATTACTTCAATATAAACCGCTTCAATATAAACACAGCTAGAATACAACAATTACTTCAATATAAACCGCTTCAATATAAACACAGCTAGAATACAACAATTACTTCAATATAAACCGCTTCAATATAAACACTGCTAGAATACAACAATTACTTCAATATAAACCGCTTCAATATAAACACTGCTAGAATACAACAATTTCAGTTAAGCTACACATCTGCTTTTGGCAATTTTCAATTAAAGTAACGTTGTCAGTAAACATTCCACGTCCACTTTACATATGATTCATATGGAGAGAGAGCAATAGAGAAAAGTATGGAGAATGATGGGATGAGCATAGAATTGGCAAATGCAGCCACCCACCGACGGCAGGCTTTATACAGCTCAAGTAGATGCAGTAATATTCCATTATAGGACATTTCGAAAGAAATAATTGCTGCTCATTAAAATCTGTTAAAAATATCACCTAATGTAAATTCAATTATGTATATTACTAATTATGAATAACATGGTTACTTCCATATTCGGTTACCTTATCATCTTCTACATTGGAGCAACTCAAAAATCATATTTTAATATTGAAATTACAGAAGAGACTATAAGGTTTATATTTGGTAAAATGTCTGTCGGCCATTCTTTAACGATTCAAAAATAATGAATTTTCATCCAATATGGGCCAAACTTTGAACTCGTCTTAGAGAAAAACTATAACACATAATCATACATCAGCAATCATACATATTTTGAGAAAGGCCTATCATTTTCAGGAGTAAAACTCTTCAACACTCTTCCCGAAGGTGTAAAATCTACTAAAGAATATTCTTCATTTAAAAATAAATCTATGAACTTCATTCCTGAAGGATTACCTTACACACAAGATGAATACCATCAACAGTGTTCAATTATTAAATGAAACTACAAATTTTCGTCATGAAATCGGTCGAAAGTAGTTTAAGATGAGGTAGACTGTCTCTTTGTGGTGGACAAGGTGCTCATTATGGTGGACAAGGTGCTCATTATGGTGGACAAGGTGCTCATTATGGTGGACAAGGTGCTCATTATGGTGGACAAGGTGCTCATTATGGTGGACAAGGTGCTCATTATGGTGGACAAGGTGCTCATTATGGTGGGCAAGGGGCTCAGTCTGGTGGACAAGGTGCTCATTATGGTGGACAAGGTGCTCATTATGGTGGGCAAGGTGCTCATTATGGTGGACAAGGTGCTCATTATGGTGGACAAGGTGCTCATTATGGTGGACAAGGTGCTCATTATGGTGGACAAGGT
>CM032232.1:7027500-7050000 GCA_019009955.1 Riptortus pedestris
GAAGTGTGATGCCTTAGTAGGTGTAGCCTTGGTCAAGGTCTAGGCCGAACTGGCTGACTGGCAGCGATAGCTGTGGAAGGTGGTGCAGCAGCTGGGCCGATGAGAAGTGTGATGCCTTAGTAGGTGTAGCCTTGGTCAAGGTCTAGGCCGAACTGGCTGACTGGCAGCGATAGCTGTGGAAGGTGATGCAGCAGCTGGGCCGATGAGAAGTGTGATGCCTTAGTAGGTGTAGCCTTGGTCAAGGTCTAGGCCGAACTGGCTGACTGGCAGCGATAGCTGTGGAAGGTGGTGCAGCAGCTGGGCCGATGAGAAGTGTGATGCCTTAGTAGGTGTAGCCTTGGTCAAGGTCTAGGCCGAACTGGCTGACTGGCAGCGATAGCTGTGGAAGGTGATGCAGCAGCTGGGCCGATGAGAAGTGTGATGCCTTAGTAGGTGTAGCCTTGGTCAAGGTCTAGGCCGAACTGGCTGACTGGCAGCGATAGCTGTGGAAGGTGATGCAGCAGCTGGGCCGATGAGAAGTGTGATGCCTTAGTAGGTGTAGCCTTGGTCAAGGTCTAGGCCGAACTGGCTGACTGGCAGCGATAGCTGTGGAAGGAGGTGCAGCAGCAGGGCCGATGAGAAGTGTGATGCCTTAGTAGGTGTAGCCTTGGTCAAGGTCTAGGCCGAACTGGCTGACTGGCAGCGATAGCTGTGGAAGGTGCTGCAGCAGCTGGGCCGATGAGAAGTGTGATGCCTTAGTAGGTGTAGCCTTGGTCAAGGTCTAGGCCGAACTGGCTGACTGGCAGCGATAGCTGTGGAAGGTGGTGCAGCAGCTGGGCCGATGAGAAGTGTGATGCCTTAGTAGGTGTAGCCTTGGTCAAGGTCTAGGCCGAACTGGCTGACTGGCAGCGATAGCTGTGGAAGGTGGTGCAGCAGCTGGGCCGATGAGAAGTGTGATGCCTTAGTAGGTGTAGCCTTGGTCAAGGTCTAGGCCGAACTGGCTGACTGGCAGCGATAGCTGTGGAAGGTGGTGCAGCAGCTGGGCCGATGAGAAGTGTGATGCCTTAGTAGGTGTAGCCTTGGTCAAGGTCTAGGCCGAACTGGCTGACTGGCAGCGATAGCTGTGGAAGGTGATGCAGCAGCTGGGCCGATGAGAAGTGTGATGCCTTAGTAGGTGTAGCCTTGGTCAAGGTCTAGGCCGAACTGGCTGACTGGCAGCGATAGCTGTGGAAGGTGGTGCAGCAGCTGGGCCGATGAGAAGTGTGATGCCTTAGTAGGTGTAGCCTTGGTCAAGGTCTAGGCCGAACTGGCTGACTGGCAGCGATAGCTGTGGAAGGTGATGCGGCAGCTGGGCCGATGAGAAGTGTGATGCCTTAGTAGGTGTAGCCTTGGTCAAGGTCTAGGCCGAACTGGCTGACTGGCAGCGATAGCTGTGGAAGGTGATGCAGCAGCTGGGCCGATGAGAAGTGTGATGCCTTAGTAGGTGTAGCCTTGGTCAAGGTCTAGGCCGAACTGGCTGACTGGCAGCGATAGCTGTGGAAGGTGATGCAGCAGCTGGGCCGATGAGAAGTGTGATGCCTTAGTAGGTGTAGCCTTGGTCAAGGTCTAGGCCGAACTGGCTGACTGGCAGCGATAGCTGTGGAAGGTGGTGCAGCAGCTGGGCCGATGAGAAGTGTGATGCCTTAGTAGGTGTAGCCTTGGTCAAGGTCTAGGCCGAACTGGCTGACTGGCAGCGATAGCTGTGGAAGGTGATGCGGCAGCTGGGCCGATGAGAAGTGTGATGCCTTAGTAGGTGTAGCCTTGGTCAAGGTCTAGGCCGAACTGGCTGACTGGCAGCGATAGCTGTGGAAGGTGATGCGGCAGCTGGGCCGATGAGAAGTGTGATGCCTTAGTAGGTGTAGCCTTGGTCAAGGTCTAGGCCGAACTGGCTGACTGGCAGCGATAGCTGTGGAAGGTGATGCAGCAGCTGGGCCGATGAGAAGTGTGATGCCTTAGTAGGTGTAGCCTTGGTCAAGGTCTAGGCCGAACTGGCTGACTGGCAGCGATAGCTGTGGAAGGTGATGCAGCAGCTGGGCCGATGAGAAGTGTGATGCCTTAGTAGGTGTAGCCTTGGTCAAGGTCTAGGCCGAACTGGCTGACTGGCAGCGATAGCTGTGGAAGGTGATGCGGCAGCTGGGCCGATGAGAAGTGTGATGCCTTAGTAGGTGTAGCCTTGGTCAAGGTCTAGGCCGAACTGGCTGACTGGCAGCGATAGCTGTGGAAGGTGATGCAGCAGCTGGGCCGATGAGAAGTGTGATGCCTTAGTAGGTGTAGCCTTGGTCAAGGTCTAGGCCGAACTGGCTGACTGGCAGCGATAGCTGTGGAAGGTGATGCGGCAGCTGGGCCGATGAGAAGTGTGATGCCTTAGTAGGTGTAGCCTTGGTCAAGGTCTAGGCCGAACTGGCTGACTGGCAGCGATAGCTGTGGAAGGTGATGCAGCAGCTGGGCCGATGAGAAGTGTGATGCCTTAGTAGGTGTAGCCTTGGTCAAGGTCTAGGCCGAACTGGCTGACTGGCAGCGATAGCTGTGGAAGGTGATGCGGCAGCTGGGCCGATGAGAAGTGTGATGCCTTAGTAGGTGTAGCCTTGGTCAAGGTCTAGGCCGATCTAGGTTAATCCCCGAAGCCTGGGAACAGCTTGAAAACTAGGCGATAAGATAGTTTGGGGATTATCCTGGCGTCTGGCTCTATCTCCCGCTCGGACAGCCCTGTCTATTGCTGCCTTCGTGTCGCAGCTACCCCTATTACATCTGTTACTGTTACATTAACTAATGCTATTGTTGCCGCAACATTTATTATACGAGATAAATTCAAATATGTTATCTTGACCCACCCCCTCCTAAGTTCTTGGACTACTAAAATTTGATTGATTGAGATAAAATTATTCTGATTCATTATAAATTACAGTACTAGATATATTAAATAGTTTTCAATTATTTAATATGTTACATTCTAATATATTTCAGTAATTGTTTTTGTTTCCTGGCAGACCTGTTTGTTTACATTTCAAGTGGTTCCCGTCTGGAGGTTTCTTATTATCGTATGTATTTATTCAGTTGATGTTGACGGTGTTATAGTGTTAGCAGTATGTTGATTTATCTATTTTTAAACATCACGAGGGAATTCTGCTTGGTTTATGCAGCCCCTGCGTCACGGACTTTTTTGTGTGTAAGCAGTCTCTTATTCAGTTCTATTTTCCGCTTTCTAATTCAACCTTTCGCCCCTTAAGTTCAATTTCTCGACCAGAAAAAAAAACCTAAAATCTTTTTGAAAAAGAAATTGACTCGGGGCCAATTTGCTATTTTGTTGTCGACTTGTTATTTGAGGAGCGTCCAGTCTTAATGGTCTATAGCAATGAAACTGTGGAAAAGTATAAATTGGATTTATTTATTTACAAATAGTGCAATATATGCAATAGAAATGTAAGTGTAAACGGTTAAAATAAATCAATGTGGTCGATGGGTATTCTGGCAAATACTCTGTTGGCTACCTGAAGAAATGCTTCAGACATGTTTTCCTCCATCACCTCCTTCAGTTCGTGCCAGAATATCTCCCAATTTTCATTAATCATTTTATTCATTGCATCTCCTGAAAAATAAGTAATCAAATCGTAAAACAAAACGTAAATAATAGCATATTAGTACTATCAATAGTATATTAGTAGTAGTGTTGTTAGAAATTTAGTGAATAATAAAAAATATTAATAGAAAATACATTAGGCTCTCTTAGGAGTTTAGTTTAGGTCGGTTGAGTCTTTTGTGCCTTATAATCGCCACTCCTCCTGTTCATCTCAGTGGATATTAATATAGCCTAAAGTCTAAGTTGTGTTACCAGTAATGTACATACAAAGTTTCATAAAATTCGGTTCAGCCGTCTATGCATGAAAATGTAACAAACAAACAAACATACACAAAAGGAAAAAAAAACAGATTTCGTGTCTATGACATGTGAAACGAAAAAGTATCGTAATATTTCGAGGAAAACTATGTACAGACAGAGGTTACAATTTTCTCTCTCTCTCTCTCTCTCTCTCTCTCTCTATATATATATATATATATATATATATATATATATATATATATACCCTCTCAACATACCAAATTCCAATTAAATTGAAAAAACTTGTAACCAGCCTATTAGAAGGAAATCAAATAACTTTTTCACTGCCCAAGAACAAGAAAACTGAACCAATCCCTATGATGAAAGGTGTCGGCCAGGGGGATCCACTATCGCCCTTTCTCTTCAACATGGCGATAGATTTCGTATTCCAAGAGCTCAGTGAAAAAGATATATGCAATGCCTATGGATACCAATTGATTGACAATTTACCAAATCTCTCATGCTGCGGATTTGCCGATGATGTTGCTCTTATCGCAAAAGATAAAACTTCAGCCGAACACTTGATCGAGCAGGCAATTGACTGTTTTCAAAAGATTGGCCTAAAGGTGAATGCAAAAAAGAGCACAGCAATAATAATCGAAAAAGGAAAATTGGTACAGCGAGAAATTACAACTATGGACGGGCAAACAATTTTCAGTATCGGCCAAAATGAGAAAATAAAATATCTGGGAGTTACATTTCAGCAAGAAATCTGTCTCGATACTGAGAAACTCACAAGCACGCTGGTTGAAAAACTAAACAAGCTGTCATCCTCCAGTTTGCTCAAGCCTGACCAAAAGTTAAATATATTAAACCAATATATATGGCCAATAATGATTTACCCTCTTCAGTGCGCACCAATAAAAGATCTCAAACCTCCCTTTTTATCGAAAATAGATAAAATAATTAGGAGCTGTGTAAAAGAAATATTAAGCTTGCCATCAGATACTCCTAACAGTATGTTTTATTCATCACGAAAAGTTAGAGGTTTGGGATTGTTTAAGTCATATTGGGAGGCTTTCTTGCAACATATAAATGTATGTATGGCCATTATCAAAGACATGAACCCATACGTACTTCAAACGAGAGATTGCACTACTGAAAATATCGGACTGCTTAAAAGCCCTTGATATCACAAAAGAGAAAAACGAATATCTCAGCGTCAGAAACTTGCGAAAAGACCTACGCCAAAGATCCTTTAGCGAGTGGTGCTCTTTACCAGCTAAAGGAAAAGGCGTAGAAACGTTTAACGACTGTCAGGCCAGTAATTCGTGGATTTCTGACAAAAAAAGGCTCTCTTCATCTGAATGGACAACGGCGGTGAAGATGAATGTGAACTTAGTGCCAGTTCGCTCTGTCCCAGGAAGGAACCTAGGAAACGCCCACTGTAGGCATTGCAGTGAGATTGAAACCCTTCCCCATGTCCTAGGTTCCTGCCAATGGGGCGAGCAGATGCGCAACTCACGACATCATAAGGTCCGGGCTCAAATTGCTCAACTCTTGGAAAAGAAGCACCCAAATTGGGATATATTCGAAGAGGTGACCTGTAATTCCGCAGACGGTACTCCAAGAAGAGCAGACATTGTAGCGATATTGAAAAATGAAAAGAAAGGATTAATTTTGGATCCCACTGTCCGGTTTGAGACGAGCCAAAATCAAGCAGACGAGGTGGATCAAGAGAAGAAAGGAATATACGAGCCATGTTGCCTGTATTTCTCTGAAAAATACCACATCCAAGACTGGACAGTTATGGGGCTTCTGTTTGGTTCAAGAGGAGTCCTCCATCAAAAAACCGTCAAGACCTTAATTGAATATGGGCTGAACAAAGATGACCTGAAGGACTTGTCCACTCTTATCCTAAAGTCATCTATAAAAATTGTGAACCACCATTTATATAAAAAATAAATCTGAAATATTAAGCTGCAATCTCACCTGAGGTACCTCCCAAAGTTCCTCCATTTAATTATCCAAATTTCAATATACAATATAAACAAAATAAAATTAAAAAATTAATAATATTACCAAAACTGGCAGATTAGGAGGCTGACCACAAAGGTACCCTCAGAAAGAGGGCAGCTTAATTTGTTTGTTTTATATATATATAAAATTGTAACCTCTGTCTGCACATTGATTTTTTTTCGCGAAATTTCACGATAACTTTTCGTTTCACATGTCATAGACACCATAACTGCATTTTGTTTCTTTCGTGTATGTTTGTTTGTTTGTTACCTTTTCACGCATAAACGGCTGAACCGATTTTATGAAACATGGTATGTATATTACTACTACCCCAACTTAGACTTTAGGCTATATTAAAATTCTCTGAGACGAACAGGAGTGGGGGTTATAAGGGGAGCCTGAAATTAAAAATAGCGATATTTCGTTTCCTATTAGTTTTTCGGCAAATATAAACATGACAAAAGTTGTTTATTTTGTTATTTAGAGTAACTTTTGTAATATACACTTTTTTCGTATACCGAATTATAAACGAGATATACGCTAAAACCTATAGGGGAAGTGAACAATTTTTTTGGGACAAAAGAACCAACCGGAATAAATAAAACTCGGTATATGTACTAGCACAAACGCTTTCATTATAACAAGCCATACCAACATTTCTAGGGACGGGCAGGAGTGGGGGTTATAAGGGAAGCCAGAAATTAAAAATAGGGATATTTCGTTTCCTATTGGTTTTGCGCCAAATGTAAACATAACAAAAGTTGTTTATTTTGTTATTTAGAGTAACTTTTGTTATATACACTTTTTTCGTATACCGAATTATAAACGAGATATACGCTAAAACCTATAGCGGAAGTGAACAATTTTATTTGGGACAAAAGACCCAACCGAAATAAACGGACGGGCAGGAGTGGGGGTTGTAAGGGAGGCCTGAATTTAAAAATTCAGCAGCAGTATTTCGTTTTCTTTCATCTTTGTTTCGTTTCGTTCATTGGGCGCTAACCATTAAACCGAACTTTAAAAAACTCGGTTTGTCAATTAGCATTAATTCTTCCATGATTATAAGCTATATTAAAATTATTATGTTAGAACGGGAGTGGGAGTTATAAGGGAGGCCTGAAATAAAAATTCGCAATATTTCATTGTCTATTTTTTTTCGACAAACATTCACATAACAAAAGTTGTTTACTTTGAAATTTAGATTAACTTTTGTTTTATACATTTCTCCAGGAACAATGTGTGGAGAAAGTAATTTGCGTAGAAATATAATATTATAGAAAAATTAATTCAATCTACGTTACTATTTTGTCCTTAATAACTGAAATCTATGCATAATGCACAGGAGACGGGATATATGAAAATTTGGAGGGCAGTGAATACTTACATAAAAAATTAATTTTATTATTAACAAATGCAAACAACGGGTATTAACCCGAAATACTGGGACGGGTAAATGTCAAAATATTGTGCAAAGTAAAGCCTTGCCAAAAAATACCATTACCATTCAGCCTCAAATCAATTCCCGGGCGAAGCCGGGTATCTGAGCTAGTATCCCCCCCCCCCCCCACCCCCCCCCCCCCCCACCCCCCCCCCCCCCCACCCCCCCCCCCCCCCACCCCCCCCCCCCCCCACCCCCCCCCCCCCCCACCCCCCCCCCCCCCCACCCCCCCCCCCCCCCACCCCCCCCCCCCCCCACCCCCCCCCCCCCCCACCCCCCCCCCCCCCCACCCCCCCCCCCCCCCACCCCCCCCCCCCCCCACCCCCCCCCCCCCCCACCCCCCCCCCCCCCCACCCCCCCCCCCCCCCACCCCCCCCCCCCCCCACCCCCCCCCCCCCCCACCCCCCCCCCCCCCCACCCCCCCCCCCCCCCACCCCCCCCCCCCCCCACCCCCCCCCCCCCCCACCCCCCCCCCCCCCCACCCCCCCCCCCCCCCACCCCCCCCCCCCCCCACCCCCCCCCCCCCCCACCCCCCCCCCCCCCCACCCCCCCCCCCCCCCACCCCCCCCCCCCCCCACCCCCCCCCCCCCCCACCCCCCCCCCCCCCCACCCCCATACGCACTCCTTCCCCACTCTTTCAGCTGAGTCCTCTGATCTGAACTACGATCAGGCCTCGTGTCCAGTCTCAATTCCTTTACTTTTATTAAGGAATTACACACACTATTGTTCACTTCCACAAACCAAAATCTAGCAACTGACACTACCTAATATACACAATAACTGTACAATTTTTCTTTAATGACAGTGCTATACTTCCCACTAAAAAGGTGATATGTTACAGAGACGATGTGTACACTATGGCCACTAGGCGCGAACCCCCTTCAACTTGGCATGTGTATTAGCACTAACGCCTTTCTTATAATAAGCCATACTAACATTTCTAGGGACGGGCAGGAGTGGGGGTTGTAAGGGAGGTCTGAAATTAAAAATAGTGGTATTTCGTTTCCTATTGGGATTTCGGCAAATATGCACATAACAAAAGTTGTTTATTTTGTTATTTAGAGAAATTTGCTCAACAATTCTTTTCAATATGAACTATCAGGTACCTCACCTGGAAAAATTAATTCAAATGTATGTTAATAATTTGTACTTAATAATTCAAATTTATGCTTAATGCACAGGAAACGGGAAATATGACAATATGGAAGACAGTGAAGTCTTACATAAAAAATTAATTTTATTATTAACAAATCCACAGAAACGACGGGTATTAACCCTAATCTCTGGGACGGGTAAATGTCAAAATATTGTGGAAAGTAAAACCTTGCCAAAAAAATGCCATCACCATTCAGCCTATATATATATATATATATATATATATATATATATATATATATATATATATATATATATATCTATATATATATAAAATTGTAACCTCTGTCTGTACATTGATTTTTTTCGCGAAATTTCACGATAACTTTTCGTTTCACATGTCATAGACACCATAACTGCATTTTGTTTCTTTGGTGTCTGTTTGTTTGTTTGTTTGTTTATTTGTTTGTTTGTTTATTTGTTTGTTTGTTTGTTTGTTACCTTTTCACGCAAAAATGCCCATAACAAAAGTTGTTTATATTGTAATATAGAGTAACTTTTATAATACGCACTTTTGCCGTATACGGAAGTATAAATGAGTTATACGCTAACAACTATAGCGGGAGTCAACAATTTATTAGGCACAAAAGACTAAACCGAACTAAACCAAACTCGGTATGTGAATTAGTACTAACGCCTTCCTTATAATAAGCCATACTAACATTTCTAGGGACGGGCAGGAGTGGGGGTTATATGGGAGGCCTGAAATTAAAAATAGCGATATTTCGTTTCCTATTGCTTATTCAGCAAATATGCCTATAAAGAAAGTTGTTTATTTTGTTATTTACAGTAACTTTTGTTATATACACTTTTGCCGTATACGGAAGTATAAATGAGTTATACGCTAAAAACTATAGCGGGAGTCCACAATTTTATTTGGCACAAAAGACTCAACCGAACTAAACCAAACTCGGTATGTGAATTTGCACTAACGCCTTCCTTATAATAAGCCATACTAACATTTCTAGGGACGGGCAGGAGTGGGGGTTATAAGGAAGGCCTGAATTTAAAAATAGCGGTATTTCGTTTCTTATTGCATTTTCGGCAAATATGAACATAACAAAAGTTGTTTATTTTGTTATTTAGAGTAACTTTTGTCATATTCATTTTTGTCTTTCAACAAAGTATAAACGAGATATACACTATAAACTAAAGCGGGAGTCAACGATTTCATTGAGCGCTAACGAGTAAACCAAACTTTCAAAAACTCGGTATGTCAATTAGCATTAATTCTTCCATGATTATAAGCTATATTAAATTTAGGTTTGAACGGGAGTGGGGGTTATAAGGGAGGCCTGAAATAAAAATTCGCGATATTTCATTGTCTATTTGTCTACGGGAAATATGACAATTTGGAGGACAGTGAAGACTTACATAAAAAATTAATTTTATTATTAACAAATGCCAAAAACGGGAATTAACCCTAAACACTGGGACGGGTAAATGTCAAAATATTGTGCAAATTAATGCCTTGCCAAAAAAATACCATCACCATTTAGCCTCAAATGAATTCCCGAGCGAAGCCGGGTATCTGAGCTAGTATATATATAAAATTGTAACCTCTGTCTGTACATTGATTTTTTTCGCGAAATTTCACGATAACTTTTCGTTTCACATGTCATAGACACCATAACTGCATTTTGTTTCTTTGGTGTCTGTTTGTTTGTTTGTTTGTTTATTTGTTTGTTTGTTTGTTTGTTACCTTTTCACGCATAAACGGCTGAACCGAATTTTATGAAACTTGGTATGTATTTTACTACTAACCCAACTTAGACTTTAGGCTATGTTAATATTCTCTGAGACAAACAGGAGTGGGGTTATAAGGGAGAGCTGAAATTAAAAATATCAATATTTAGTTTCCTAATGCATTTTCGGTTATTATGTACATAACAAAAGTTGTTTATTTTGTTATTTAGAGTAACTTTAGTTATATACACTTTTGTCGTATACCGAAGTTTAAATGCGTTATACGCTAAAAATTATAGCGGGAGTCCACAATATTATTTGCCAAAAAAGACTCAACCGAACTAAATAAAACTCGGTATGTGTATTAGCAGTGAGGCCTTCATTATAATAAGCGATACCAACATTTCTATGGACGGGCAGGAGTGGGGGTTATAAGGGAAGCCTGAAATTAAAAATAGCGATATTTCGTTTCCTATTCGTTTTTCGGCAAATATGTCCATAACAAAAGTTGTTTATTTTGTTATTTGGAGCAACTTTTGTTATATACACTTTTGTCGTATACCTAAGTATAAATGAGTTATACGTTAAAACTTTAGCTGGAGCCAACAAATTTATTGGGCACTAACGGCTGAACCGAATCTTAACAAAGCTCGGTTTGTCAATTAGAATTAATTCTTCCATGATTATAAGTTATATTAAAATTTTTAGGTTCGAACGGGAGGGGGGTTATAAGGTGTCTGAAATAAAAATTCACCATATTTACATGTATAAGAGACGGGAAATATAAAAATATGGAAGACAGTGAAGTCTTATCGAACAAATAATTCTATTATTAAAAAATCCACAAAACGACGGGTATTAACCCTAAACACTGGGACGGGTAAATGTCAAAATATTGTGGAAAGTAAAACCTGCCAAAAAAAACCATCACCATTCAGCCTAAAATATATTCCCGGGCGAAGCCGGGTATATGATATTTTATATATATATATATATATATATATATATATATATATATATATAAAATTGTAACCTCTGTCTGTACATTGATTTTTTTCGCGAAATTTCACGATAACTTTTCGTTTCACATGTCGTAGACACCATATCTGCATTTTGTTTCTTTCGTGTATGTTTGTTTGTTTGTTTGTTTGTTACCTTTTCACGCACAAACGGCTGAACCGAATTTTATGAAACTTGGTATGTATATTACTACTAACCCAACTTAGACTTTAGGCTATATTAATTTTCTCTGAGACGAACAGGAGTGGGGGTTATAAGAGAAGCATGAAATTAAAAATAGCGATATTTCGTTTTCTATTGGTTTTTCGGTACATATGCACATAAAAAAAGTTGTTTATTTTGTTATTTAGAGTAACTTTTGTTATTTACACTTTTCTCGTATACCGAAGTTTAAATGCGTTATACGCTAAAAATTATAACGGGAGTCAACAATATTATTTGCCAAAAAAGACTCAACCGAAACTCGGTATGTGTATTAGCAGTGAGGCCTTCATTATAATAAGCCATACCAATATTTCTATGGACGGGCAGGAGTGGGGGTTATAAGGGAAGCCTGAAATTGAAAATAGCGATATTTCGTTTCCTATTGGTTTTTCCGCAAATATAAACATAACAAAAGTTGTTTATTTTATTATTTGGAGTAACGTTTGTTGTATACACTTTTGTCGTATACCTAACTATAAATGAGTTTTACGTTAAAACTATAGCGGGCACTTACGGCTGAACCGAACTTAACAAAACTCGGTATGCCAATTAGCATTAATTCTTTCATGATTATAAGTTATATTAAAATTTTTAGGTTCGAACGGGAGGGGGGTTAAAAGGGAGGCCTGAAATAAAAATTCACCATATTTACATGTATAAGAGACGGGAAATATAAAAATATCGATAACTGTGAAGCCTTATCGAACAAATAATTCTATTATTAGCAAAGATGGGTATCAATCCTAAAAACTGGGACGGGTAAATGTCAAAATATTGTGCAATGTAAAGCCTGCTAAAAAATACCATCACCATTCAGCCTCAGATGAATTCCCGGGCGAAGCCGGGTATCTGAGCTAGTTATATATATATATATATATATATATATATATATATATATATATATAATATGTTTACCTCATTTTGGTTATCTCTTGTGTAGGATCGATGGACATTTGAAGACATTTTTCGAAAATCGGGTCATGACGACCTCAAGAGCTAATAAATATATGGTGAGACTAGCTAAGGTACCCGGCGATGCCCGGGAAATCATTGTTGACTTACTAATGATGGTATTTTGATAGCAGGACTTCAATGTGTACAATTACACTTCCATCCAAGACGTAATGGTTTACCGAAAAAGCCAACCCTGAAGGGTAACTTCAGGGAATATTAGTTTTTAAGAATAAATGATAAGTATTTCCTAATCTGAAAACACTTTTTGACTCACCTTTTTTCAATACTCGTAATTCAAACCATAATCATGGGTAGCATTTATTACAATTAAATATCATCTATAATGAACATATTTCCTTTCAAAAGCCAATCCGAGCTCATATAATATTAGGCAAAGTTTTTGCACGTAAGATTATATTTGTAATAGTGAATCACACTGGAAACTACTTTCAGTAATGCCAGACGGGAAATTAGTAAACTCAATTATCTAGTAAGGCTCCATTCATCTTCCGCTCCCGCATGAGACTTCTCAAAATTCTTCTACTTAAATTATTGATTCAAAACATTATTTTAATAATTTTCATATATACGCATATTGTTTAAACGAATATTGTTTTTTGTCATAATGACATTACCTTAAACGTTTAATTATTATGATAGCGCATATTTGTTTCAATAACATCAAGGTACATTATACAAATTAAATAATGGAAATGCTCTTATAGTTTATATTTCTATTGGAAATAAATAACAAAGCTATTTTCTAGGAAAAATAAATAAATGAGGAGGGGGTGACGAAGATTTATACCTCACTAATCCGAATCATACTTTGAACTATCATATAAGACGAAAACATAACATCATTTGCCATAGTATTCATTTATTAAAACCCCTTAAATGAGTACTAATATAATTATTAACTCCCGTTTAGCGTATAACTCATTTATACTTCCGTATACGGAAAAAGTGCATGTAACAAAAGTTACTCTAAATAACAAAATAAACCACTTTTGTTATGTGCATATTTGCCGAAAAAAAAATAGAAAAACGAAATAACACTATTTTTAATTTCAGGCCTCCCTTATAACCCCCACTCCTGCCCGTCCCTAGAAATGTTAATATAACTTATAATCATGAAAGAATTAATGCTAATTGACATACCGAGTTTTGTTTAAGTTCGGTTCAGCCGTTAGTGCCGCTATAGTTTTAGCGTATAAGTAATTTATACTTAGGTATACGCCAAAAGTGTATATAACAAAAGTTACTCCAAATAATAAAATTAACAGATTCTGTTATGTTTATATTTACGGAAAAACCAATAGGAAACGAAATATCGCTATTTTTAATTTCAGGCTTCCCTTATAACCCCCACTCCTGCCCGTCCCTAGAAATCTTGGTATGGCTTATTATAAAAAAGGTGTTAGTGCTAATACACATACCGAGTTTTATTTAGCTCGGTTCAGTCTTTTGTGCCAAATAACATTGTTGACTCCTGCTATTTTTAGTTTTAGCGTATAACGCATTTACACTTCGGTATACGACGAAAGTGTATATAACAAACGAAAGTTACTCTAAATAACAAAATAAACAACTTTTGTTATGTGCATATTTGCCAAAACACCTATAGGAAACGAAATATCGCTATTTTTAATTTCAGGCTTCCCTTATAACCCCCACTCCTGTTCGTCTCAGAGAAAATTAATATAGCCTAAAGTCTAAGTTGGGTTAGTAGTAATATACATACCAAGTTTCATAAAATTCGGTTCAGCCGTTTATGCGTGAAAAGGTAACAAACAAACAAACAAATAAACAAACAAACAAACAAACAAACAAACAGACACGAAAGAAACAAAATGCAGTTATGGTGTCTATGACATGTGAAACGAAAAGTTATCGTGAAATTTCGCGAAAAAAATCAATGTACAGACAGAGGTTACAATTTTATATATATACTAGCTCAGATACCCGGCTTCGCCCGGGAATTCATCTCATGCTGAATGGTGATGGTATTCTTTAGCAGGCTTTACATTGCACAATATTATGACATTTACCCGTCCCAGTTTTTAGGATTGATACCCATCTTTGCCGTGGATTTGCTAATAATAGAATTATTTGTTCGATAAGGCTTAACAGTCTTCGATATTTTTATATTTCCCGTCTCTTATACATGTAAATATGGTGAATTTTTATTTCAGGCCTCCCTTTTAACTCCCCTCTCGTTCGAACCTAAAAATTTTAATATAACTTATAATCATGAAAGAATTAATGCTAATTGACATACCGAGTTTTGTTAAGTTCGGTTCAGCCGTTAGTGCCGCTATAGTTTTAACGTATAACTCATTTATACTTAGGTATACGACAAAAGTGTATATAACAAAAGTTACTCCAAATAATAAAATAAAAAACTTTTGTTATGTTTATATTTTCGGAAAAACCAATAGGAAACGAAATATCGCTATTTTTAATTTCAGGCTTCCCTTATAACCCCCACTCCTGCCCGTCCATAGAAATGTTGGTATGGCGTATTATAATGAAGGCCTCACTGCTAATACACATACCGAGTTTTATTTAGTTCGGTTGAGTCTTTTTTGGCAAATAATATTGTTGACTCCCGCTATAATTTTTAGCGTATAACGCATTTAAACTTCGGTATACGACAAAAGTGTATATAACAAAAGTTACTCTAAATAACAAAATAAACAACTTTTGTTATGTGCATATGTACCGAAAAACCTATAGAAAACGAAATATCGCTATTTTTAATTTCATGCTTCCCTTATAACCCCCACTCCTGTTCGTCTCAGAGAAAATTAATATAGCCTAAAGTCTAAGTTGGGTTAGTAGTAATATACATACCAAGTTTCATAAAATTCGGTTCAGCCGTTTATGCGTGAAAAGGTAACAAACAAACAAACAAACAAACAAACAAACAAACATACACGAAAGAAACAAAATGCAGATATGGTGTCTATGACATGTGAAACGAAAAGTTATCGTGAAATTTCGCGAAAAAAATCAATGTACAGACAGAGGTTACAATTTTATATATATATAGATAGATATATATATACAGTTTTGAACGGGCCTCATTTTAGTCATTCTCACGGAGTGTGCGCAGGTGGTTGTAAGCCGTGATCTGGGACCTAATGTTAGTGGAGGGGGCCTACTGTCAGCTCCGGCACCGAAGGGAGGAATGTCCTATGCTGCGGTGGCAGGGGCAGCTCCGTCTCGAAAGCCTCGAGGGGAGGTTGTGGTGGTCGCTCCGGCATTTGCGGATGACACGAGGTTCGGGGATGCTGCTTCCATCAAAGAAGCGATCAGGAAAGCAGTCAAGCTTGCGGAAGAGAAGTGGCAGGTGGTGTCCATGCGGGGCAGGGGAAGGCGGTAGAGTTGACATTGGCCGGGGCCACACATGAGGGAGTGGTCAAGTCCGAGGCCCTTTTGAAGATTAAGGGCATCTGTGGTGGGGCGCAAGAGCCCGAGAGTAATAGTCTATGATGTCCCGAGACACATGTCCTTGCGTGAGGTGCTGGGTTCTATAAGGGCCCAGAACTTTTCGGACGGTGGCGTGATCGCGGGGGGTGAGTGGGCTACCCTGTCGCACAAATCGGGGAACAGGATTTCCCCAGTAGTGAACGTGGTGCTCAATGTTAGTGCTGCGGCTCGAAGGTTACTAAGGTCAGTGGACAGAGTTTACGTTGGGTTCGCCTGCTGTAGAGTCGATGACTTTGTGGGGGTGACCCGGTGTGCCCGGTGTCAGACCTACTGCGGCCGCGTGGCCAAGCACTGCAGGAGGGTGGAGGTTTGCTCCCACTGTGCGGAGGAGGGGCATAAGTGGGGCGCTTGTACCCGGCTAAGTTCTCCAGCGGTGTGTCCGGCGTGTAGGGTGGCCGGGAGGCGTAGTGACCACTCCGTTACTGACTATGCCAATAGCCCTTCATATCGCTTGGCATTTAGTCGGGAGGTCAGCAGAATAGATTATGGCGGATTCTGGGCCATTTGAGTGTCGTTATTGTGGTCGGGGATTTGCCACTGCCACAGGCATGGGCATGCATTCTAGGCGGGCTAATCCGGTGGAGCACAATGCTGCCATTCGAAGAGTACAGGTGAGGCGAAGGTGAGACCCGGAGGAGCTGTGGTGTTTGGCATCCAAGGAACTGAGGCTAGTGGAGGCCGGTTTCGAAGGAGACTTAAATGCTCAGCTTTACGGTATCTTGGAGGGGCGTTCTGCTGATGCGATGAATAGAGCGAGGGTTAAGCCGGCGTATAGAGAGTTGATCCGGATGATTGGGGTCAACACGAGGACTGAGGGGAGCCCGCGGGGACCGGCTGCTGTTGAACTGGGGCGCGAATGTGGTGAGGCCCTTCGGTCGGCTTTGCGGGGATTGATGGTTGACCTCTCAGGATCACGCACCACCTTGTGTACTGACCGGCTGTTGGAGGTTGCTGGCAGTGCTCTGGCGGGGGCGGACGTTAATTCTTGTTTGGGGAATGGATTTCCGGGTAGCCGCGCCAGTGTCCCGGGGATGGGGGATATACGTCCATCTAGGCGTGAGAGCTATCGCCGAGTCCAGCGGTTATGGAAGTGTGATCGGGCGGCAGCGGCACGGGAAATTCTGGATGGTGGACCTGCTGTCCCCGGACATAGCTTGCAGGAATTGGATGAGTTTTGGCGTCCCATTGTGGAGGAGCAGTCCCTTCCCTGGAGTGGTGAGGAGGTGAGTGGAGAACGATTGCATGCCAGTACTAATGTATGGACTCCTGTAATAATGGCAGAGGTTACTACCATGTGCCCCTCAGTGGGCTTCGCGCCTGGGCTTGACAGGGTTTCTCCGGCTGTTTGGCGGGGGTTGGACTGGCGGGTCCGCGCGCTCATTTTGAACATACTTTTGCTTGAGGGTCGGGTGCCGAAAGAGCAGTTGAGAGCCAGAGTGACAATGATACCAAAGTGTGAGAGGCCCGGGAGCCCTGGCGACTATAGGCCTATTTCTGTGGCATCAGTAATTGTAAGACACCTCCATCGTATATTGGCTGCACGGTTGGAGTCCGTGGTTCCTCTGGTGCCCCAGCAGTTTGGATTCAGGAGGGGATTTGACGGCGTGGCAATGTCTTTCTGCTGGACGCAGTCTTGAGAACCGCATGGAGGAAGAAGAGGAGTATCTGTGCGGCTTTTCTTGACGTGAGAAAGGCGCTTAACAGTGTCAGTCATGCCGCCTTGTTTCGTATTCTGGAGGAGCGGGGAGTACAGGGGGAATTCATTGAGAGTCCGTGCAGTTTACGGGAATGCTACATCGCGAATTTGTATGACTGGGGAGGAAGCTGCGGAGATGCACCCGACCAGAGGAGTCCGACAGGGTGATCCTTTGTCTCCAATTATGTTCAACATGGTTATGGATCACGTAGTGGCTGGCCTTCCAGGTGATGTGGGATTTCTTCTGGGCGGGGTTCGTTGTGGGGTGCTGGCGTATGCGGATGACTTGGTTTTGCTTGTGTCCTCTGTTCCAGGTCTGAGGTGTTTGTTGAGAGCCGTGGCTGATGGATTGGGTGATTGTGGGCTGGAGCTTAATCCAGCTAAGTCACGCACCCTGACTGTTGCACTGGAGTCTGTGAGGAAGGTGGTCTGGCTGGAGACGGAGGTCCATTATATGGTCGGTGACGCCGTCATCCAGCCCGTTGGTCTTGGGGATTCCTGGGAGTATTTGGGGGTTAAGTTCTCTCACTCGGGTGTGGTGCGTGACCATGTCGATGTAGGGCCTGGGCTTGAGAGGATCTCTAGGGCTCCTCTCAAACCACAGCAGAAGATGGAGCTCCTGAGAACGTTTTTTCTTCCGGGGATGTTTCATAGGTGTACATTTGGTGTCAAATATCAGTACACATTGAAGGCCATCGATGTGGCGGTGAGGTCTGGTGTTCGGAGATGGCTGAGGCTACCTCAAGATACTCCGTGCTCCTTTTTTCATCCTCCGGCTAGATTCAGTGGACTCGGGATCCCTCGGTTTTAGTCATCGATGCATTACTTTAGAGCAAGGCGCTTCTACGGGGTGGATGATGCTCTGGAGAACTGTGGGCTTGGCGATAATGTCCGAGACTCATTGGGCTATGACTTTCCATGCCATGGGGAATGTCTTCCACATCCAAGGGGCCGGGAGATTGAAAACCTTTATTCCACAGTTGATGGGCGTGACCTGAATGGTGTGGAGAAGGTGGGGGTTCCTCGGCTTGGTTGTTAAGGAGATCCCACGATATGTCGGGGCGTGACTACGTCCAGTACCTGAGGTTGTACGCGGGAATGGCAGGAGGACGGATGGCTCAATCAAATGCAGACTGGGCAGTGGAAGAGATGAGAAACATGTGCATGCTGTTAACCACTGTCCGGCAATGCGACCTGCGGTCACGTTAAGGCATCATGCAGTAGTGAAGCTTTTTAGTGAGTCCTTGCGAAGGAGAGGATGGAGGGTCATCGTGGAGAAGACACTCGTCAGGGAACAAGAGGAGATGTGCAGGCCGGACATTATTATTGCCAACGAGGAAGAGCTGGTCATCTTGGATGTCACGGTTGTGACAGGGCTCATTAAGGACGAGACCTTCAGTCAGCTGAAAGTGGAGAAGTACGGCAAGGAGTGGGTGCTGAGCGCTGCCACAAGCAGTCTGGCGAGGAGGCGTAGGGTCATTCGGGTCACTGCTACATATAAAGGAATTTGGGCCAAGTGGACTGCGAAGGAGCTTAGGAGTATTGGCGTGGGAAGCCGAGTCCTGCACTGGATGACCCTGCGGATACTTCGGGGTGGCAATATGAATTTTGGAACTTTTAAGAAAATGGCCACCCTAAGGGAAATCAGCTATTTAGGTCGTACTAATGACGCGATTTTTAAAGTTTTTTTATTAAATACAATTTATTAAAATTACAAAATAAAAAGATAAATAAGATGAATAAAATAAAATGATAAAAATAGGTAACATAACAGAAGTTGTTTATTTTGTAATTTAGAGTAACTTTTGTCATATTCATTTTTTTCTTTTAACAAAGTATAAACGAGATATACACTAAACTAAAGCTGAAGTCAACTATTTTATTGGGCGCTAACGATTAAGCCGAACTTAAAAAAACATGGTATGTCAATTAGCATTAATTCTGCCATGATTATAAGCTATATTAAAATTTTTAGGTTAGAACGGGAGTGGGTGTTATAAGGGAGGCCTGAAATAAAAATTCGCGATATTCCATTGTCTATTTGTTTTTCGACAAACATGCATATAACAAAAGTTGTTTACTTTGATATTTCGATTAACTTTTGTTTTATACATTTCTCCAGGAACAATGTGAGGAGAAAGTAATTTGCGTAGAAATCATATATTATAGACAAATTAATTCAATCTATGTTAATATTTTGTCCTTAACAACTGAAATCTATGCATAATGCACAGGAGATGGGAAATATGACAATTTGGAGGACAGTGAATACTTAATAAACAACAGGTATTAACCCTAAAAACTGGGACTGGTAAACGTTAAAATATTGTGCAAAGTAAAGCCTTGCCAAAAAAATACCATCACCATTCAGCCTCAAATCAAATCCCGGGCGAAGCCGGGTATCTGAGCTAGTATATATATATATATATATATATATATATATATATATATATATATATATATATATATATATATATATATATATGTCTGTTACCGCTCTAGTGGTCGCAATTTTTGTTTGATCGTTACCAAACTCGATGTTTAGTCGTTTCATGTAAAAAAAAAGATCAAGTTCGTTAATGGCTGAAATCTGACCAGTGGAGATGGGGTATAGAGAAGGGATTTTCGAAAATTCGAAATATTTCCGTTACTATACGTCGGATCGAAAAATTGTATAGAATCAATCTTATTGCAAATTAAATTTACTATAAATATTGTTATAAACATTTATTCTCAATCTTGAATATTAACCCAGATATTTGCATTTTTATGAAATCTGGGCGGATAACGGATGAGAGTTTCCCATCAAGAGCTAGGTTGGCCGTTTTCTTAACTGTTCGGCTCTCGAGAAATTTCTCTATTGTAAAACTTCACGTGGGAAATGTGCTTAGTTTACGCAGCCCCTGCGTGACGGACTTTTGTTTAATTGGGTTTCATAATATCTTGCGGGCCGGTGGTCCATGATTAAAATGGAGGGTTTACGCTAAGACGAAAATTAATAAATGAAAATATCTTGGTTGTTATTCAAGATTGATAAAAAGAGAATCGATCAACATTTATGGGGAACTAGCTAAGGTACCCGGCTTCGCCCGGGAAATCATTTGTTGCTGAATGATTATTGTAATTTTTTTTTTTTGGGGGGGGGGCTTTACTTTCAATATGTTTACATTTTCCCGTCTCAATGCTTAGGATTTAAACCCGAGTCTGGCTTGCTGGGAATATGTTAATAATAAAAGTATTTGTTATGTACTTAATTATACTCTATATATAATATTTTTATATTACCCATTTCCTGTGAATGTATCTTTTTTTATATATAACATAATCATAGATTATCGTATTAACCATATTATTCTTAGTCAGAAAGAATTCTGCATCCCGAACCATCTGGGAATAAACGTTAATTTCGTCCAAAGTGGTCGAAAGCACAACGATGACAGCTGTTTTATAAACGTAATAACCGCAATTAAAACACTCTTTTGTGTGTTTGGAACGTGAACTGTATATTCTTAATGGCACACAGCATGTTCAGTAAAGTATAACACATAATAATGGTATAGAGTTAATAAATTCTACAAATAACTGTCTGTACCTCTCCAACCATCATTTTTTTAAATTATATATTTATGAGACTTAAAAAATTCACATTTTTGAGAATAACTCTGCATTGCTAAAAGCATAAGCTTCAAATCCCTTGTGAACATAAGCCAAAGTGAGGTCGGAGGGGTGGCGAGAACTGATTATAACATATTTGTGTATTCCCGACATGATACCTCTAGTTGTAGAATTTCTCCTGTTACACTATAGTTTTTAGCGTATAATTCATTTATACTTCGGTATAGGACGATAGTGTATATAACAAAAGTTACTCTAAATAACAAAATAAACAACTATTGTTATGTGCATATTTGCCGAAAAACCAATAGGAAACGAAGAATCGCTATTTTTAATTTCAGGCCTACCCTATAACCCAAACTTCTGTTCGTCTCAGAGAATTTTAATATAGCCTAAAACCTCAGTTGGGTTAGTAGTAATATACATAAATACCAAGTTTCATAAAATTCGGTTCGGCCGTTTGCGATTCTATAAAGAACCTACAGACAAACAATCATACACAGACACACGCACACACACACACACACACACACACACACACACACACACACTCACACACACACACACACACACACACACACACACACATATATATATATATATATATATATATATATTAAGTTTGGTTTTAGGCAGTATTTTCGATCTGACTCATAGTGAGAGAGATATTTCGAAGCCCCTTATGTGTATATATAAAGTATTGACCAAGCCTCGTTTACTAGGTAGGATTGATGGACATTTGAAGAAATTAGTAAAAAAGAAAAAAATGTAGTACTTACGTGGGCTCGTTCTCCAAGACTAGCTCTTCGAACTCTACTAGTAGTGTGAAGGCCGGCGGAGCACTGATAGTGACAAGGCAGACAGTGTCATCAGGATAGTGGTCCGGGAATCCAGGCGATGTCACTACTGTCACTGGTTCTTCCATAGTCAGCGAAATGCTCCGGTTGCACTCAGATCTCCACAACTCCCGCTCAGAAGGCATCACTTCTGCAACAGCAACCGGTCAACTCCCTACGTATATCACTCTTCAGATATTTGAATCATTTCAAGAAAAACTATAAAATTGAAGGGTTGCAAGCGAAAACCCCAGTCCAAAAGTCCCGAATAGAGCCGAATTCAACCGATCTCATCACTTAACACACATAAAAAACACACACATAATAAAAATGCTATTGTATCGGTTAATATTCAAGATAGAAAAATAAATGTATATAACAATATGCATAATAAATGTAATTTGCAATAAGATTGGTTCTATACAATGTTTCGTTCCGACTCATATTAACGGAGATACATTTCAAAACTCCCTCATCTAAACCCACCCCCCCCCCCCACTGATTCCATTTCAGCAATTCACAACAAGCTAAATTTCGACCATTAGAG
>CM032232.1:7055000-7205000 GCA_019009955.1 Riptortus pedestris
CTCATCCCGAATAAGGAGGAAATCGAACACTAGGAAGTCACCTATTATAATCGACTCTATTGACGCTAGAAGTGTGGGATTCAATGGGGTTGTTGATTGTAGCATTTCCTCATCCCACCCAAAGGAGGAAAACGAACACTAGGACGTCACCTATTATTATCGACTCTATTGACGCTAGAAGTGTGGCATTCAATGGGGTTGTTGATTGTAGCATTTCCTCATCCCGCCTATAAGGAGGAAATCGAACACTAGGAAGTCACCTATTATAATCGACTCTATTGACGCTAGAAGTGTGGCATTCAATGGGGTTGTTGATTGTAGCATTTCCTCATCCCGAATAAGGAGGAAATCGAACACTAGGAAGTCACCTATTATAATCGACTCTATTGACGCTAGAAGTATGGCATTCACTGGGGTTGTTGATTGTAGCATTTCCTCATCCCGAATTAGGAGGAAATTGACCAATAGGAAGTCACCTATTATAATCGACTCTATTGACGCTAGAAGTATGGCATTCACTGGGGTTGTTGATTGTAGCATTTCCTCATCCCGAATAAGGAGGAAATCGAACACTAGGAAGTCACCAATTATAATGGACTCTATTGACGCTAGAAGTGTGGGATTCACTGGGGTTGTTGATTGCAACATTTCCTCATCCCGAATAAGGAGGAAATTGACCAATAGGAAGTCACCTATTTTATTTGACTCTATTGACGCTAGAAGTGTGGCATTCAATGGGGTTGTTGATTGTAGCATTTCCTCATTTCGAATAAGGAGGAAATCGAACACTAGGAAGTCACCTATTATAATCGACTCTATTGACGCTAGAAGCACGTAATTCAATGGGGTTGTTGATTGTAGCATTTCCCCTCCACCTTGTTTCCTAGGAAGTCACCTATTATAAATCGACTCTATTGACAGCTAGAAGCGAGGTATCTCAAGGTTGGATCACATCCTCCCCTCCACCTTGTTTTTCCTAGGAGTTGCTTCGAGCCGGCCGGGACAGCAGAGCGAGGTATAACTAGCCTGGATCACATCCTTCCCTCCACCTTGTTTTTCCTAGGAGTTGCTCCGAGCAGGTCAGGATAGCAGAGCGAGGTAAATCTATTCTGGATCACATCCTCCCCTCCAGCTTGTTTTTCCTAGGAGTTGCCCCGAGCCGGCCGGGACAGCAGAGCGAGGTATCTCCAGCCTGGATCACATCCTCCCCTCCACCTTGTTTTTCCTAGGAGTTGCTCCGAGCCGGTGGACAGCAGAGCGAGGTATAACTAGCCTGGATCCTCCCTCCACCTTGTTTTTCCTAGGAGTTGCTCCGAGCAGGTCAGGATAGCAGAGCGAGGTAAATCTATTCTGGATCACATCCTCACCGCCACCTTGTTTTTCCAAGGAGTTGCTCGGAGCCGGCCGGGAAAGCAGAGCGAGGTATATCTAGCCTGGATCACATCCTCCCCTCCACCTTGTTTTTCCTAGGAGTTGCTCCGAGCCGGTCGGGACAGCAGAGCGAGGTATATCTAGCCTGGATCACATCCTCCCCTCCACCTTGTTTTTCCTAGGAGTTGCTCCGAGCAGGTCAGGATAGCAGAGCGAGGTATATCTAGCCTGGATCACATCCTCCCCTCCACCTTGTTTTTCCTAGGAGTTGCTCCGAGCCGGCCGGGACAGCAGAGCGAGGTATATCTAGCCTGGATCACATCCTCCCCTCCACCTTGTTTTTTCTAGGAGTTGCTCCGAGGCGGCCGGGACAGCAGAGCGAGGTATATCTATCCTGGATCACATCCTCCCCTCCACCTTGTTTTTCCTAGGAGTTGCTCCGAGCAGGTCAGGATAGCAGAGCGAGGTATATCTAGCCTGGATCACATCCTTCCCTCCACCTTGTTTTTCCTAGGAGTTGCTCCGAGCAGGTCAGGATAGCAGAGCGAGGTATATCTAGCCTGGATCACATCCTCCCCTCCACCTTGTTTTTCCTAGGAGTTGCTCCGAGCAGGTCAGGACAGCAGAGCGAGGTATATCTAGCCTGGATCACATCCTCCCCTCCACCTTGTTTTTCCTAGGAGTTGCTCCGAGCCGGTCAGGAGAGCAGAGCGGGGTCTAGCTAGCCTGGATAACATCCTCCCCTCCACCTGGTTTTTCCTAGGAGTTGCTCCGAGCCGGTCAGGACAGCAGAGCGAGGTATCTCCATCCTGGATCAAATCCTCCCCTCCACCTTGTTTTTCCTAGGAGTTGCTCCGAGCAGGTCAGGACAGCAGAGCGAGGTATATCTAGCCTGGATCACATCCTCCCCTCCACCTTGTTTTTCCTAGGAGTTGCTCCGAGCAGGTCAGGATAGCAGAGCGAGGTATATCTAGCCTGGATCACATCCTCCCCTCCACCTTGTTTTTCCTAGGAGTTGCTCCGAGCCGGTCAGGACAGCAGAGCGAGGTATATCTAGCCTGGATCACATCCTCCCCTCCACCTTGTTTTTCCTAGGAGTTGCTCCGAGCCGGTCGGGACAGCAGAGCGAGGTATCTCTAGCCTGGATCACATCCTCCCCTCCACCTTTATTTTCAGCGGAGTTGCTCCGAGCCGGTCCGGACCGCAGAGCGAGGTATCTGTCGCCTGGAGCACATCCTCCCCTCCACCTTGTTTTTCCTAGGAGTTGCTCCGAGCCGGTCAGGATAGCAGAGCGAGGTATATCTATCCTGGATCACATCCTTCCCTCCACCTTGTTTTTCCTAGGAGTTGCCCCGAGCCGGTCAGGATAGCAGAGCGAGGTATATCTATCCTGGATCACATCCTTCCCTCCACCTTGTTTTTCCTCGGAGTTGCTTCGAGCCGGCCGGGACAGCAGAGCGAGGTATATCTAGCCTGGATCACATCCTTCCCTCCAACTTGTTTTTCCTAGGAGTTGCTTCGAGCCGGTCGGGACAGCAGAGCGAGGTATATCGAGCCTGGATCACATCCTTCCCTCCAACTTGTTTTTCCTAGTAGTTGCTCCGAGCCGGACGGGACAGCAGAGCGAGGTATATCTAGCCTGGATCACATCCTTCCCTCCAACTTGTTTTTCCTAGGAGTTGCTTCGAGCCGGTCTGGACAGCAGAGCGAGGTATATCTAGCCTGGATCACATCCTCCCCTCCACCTTGTTTTTCCTAGGAGTTGCTCCGAGCCGGTCGGGACAGCAGAGCGAGGTATCTCTAGCCTGGATCACATCCTCCCCTCCACCTTGTTTTTCCTAGGAGATCCTCCGAGCCGGTCGGGACAGCAGAGCGAGGTATCTTTAGCCTGGATCACATCCTCCCCTCCACCTTGTTTTTCCTAGGAGATCCTCCGAGCCGGTCGGGACAGCAGAGCGAGGTATCTTTAGCCTGGATCACACCCTCCCCTCCACCTTGTTTTTCCTAGGAGATCCTCCGAGCCGGTCGGGACAGCAGAGCGAGGTATCTTTAGCCTGGATCACATCCTCCCCTCCACCTTGTTTTTCCTAGGAGTTGCTCCGAGCAGGTCAGGACAGCAGAGCGAGGTATATCTAGCCTGGATCACATCCTCCCGTGGAGCTTGTTTTTCCTAGGAGTTGCTCCGAGCCGGCCGGGACAGCAGAGCGAGGTATATCTAGCCTGGATCACATCCTCCCCTCCACCTTGTTTTTCCTAGGAGTTGCTTCGAGCCGGCCGGGACAGCAGAGCGAGGTATATCTAGCCTGGATCACATCCTTCCCTCCACCTTGTTTTTCCTAGGAGTTGCTCCGAGCCGGTCGGGACAGCAGAGCGAGGTATATCTAGCCTGGATCACATCCTCCCCTCCACCTTGTTTTTCCTAGGAGATCCTCCGAGCCGGTCGGGACAGCAGAGCGAGGTATCTCTAGCCTGGATCACATCCTCCCCTCCACCTTGTTTTTCCTAGGAGTTGCTCCGAGCCGGTCGGGACAGCAGAGCGAGGTATATCTAGCCTGGATCACATCCTCCCCTCCACCTTGTTTTTCCTAGGAGTTGCTCCGAGCCGGCCGGGACAGCAGAGCGAGGTATCTCCAGCCTGGATCACATCCTCCCCTCCACCTTGTTTTTCCTAGGAGTTGCTTCGAGCCGGCCGGGACAGCAGAGCGAGGTATATCTAGCCTGGATCACATCCTTCCCTCCACCTTGTTTTTCCTAGGAGTTGCTCCGAGCCGGCCGGGGACAGCAGAGGTATATCTAGCCTGGATCACATCCTTCCCTCCAACTTGTTTTTCCTAGGAGTTGCTCCGAGCCGGTCGGGACAGCAGAGCGAGGTATCTCTAGCCTGGATCACATCCTCCCCTCCACCTTGTTTTTCCTAGGAGTTGCTCCGAGCCGGCCGGGACAGCAGAGCGAGGTATATCTAGCCTGGATCACATCCTTCCCTCCACCTTGTTTTTCCTAGGAGTTGCTCCGAGCCGGCCGGGACAGCAGAGCGAGGTATATCTAGCCTGGATCACATCCTCCCCTCCACCTTGTTTTTTCCTAGGAGTTGCTCCGAGCCGGCCGGGACAGCAGAGCGAGGTATATCTAGCCTGGATCACATCCTCCCTCCACCTTGTTTTTCCTAGGAGTTGCTCCGAGCCGGCCGGGACAGCAGAGCGAGGTATATCTAGCCTGGATCACATCCTCCCCTCCACCTTGTTTTTCCTAGGAGTTGCTCTGAGCCGGCCGGGACAGCAGAGCGAGGTATATCTATCCTGGATCACATCCTCCCCTCCAGCTTGTTTTTCCTAGGAGTTGCTCCGAGCCGGCCGGGACAGCAGAGCGTGGTATATCTAGCCTGGATCACATCCTGCCCTCCACCTTGTTTTTCCTAGGAGTTGCTCTGAGCCGGCCGGGACAGCAGAGCGAGGTATATCTAAGCCTGGATCACATCCTTCCCTCCACCTTGTTTTTCCTAGGAGTTGCTCCGAACCGGCCGGGACAGCAGAGCGAGGTATATCTAGCCTGGATTACATCCTTCCCTCCACCTTGTTTTTCCTAGGAGTTGCTCCGAGCCGGCCGGGACAGCAGAGCGAGGTATATCAAGCCTGGATCACATCCTTCCCTCCACCTTGTTTTTTCCTAGGAGTTGCTTCGAGCCGGCCGGGACAGCAGAGCGAGGTATATCTAGCCTGGATCACATCCTTCCCTCCACCTTGTTTTTCCTAGGAGTTGCTCCGAGCAGGTCAGGACAGCAGAGCGAGGTATATCTAGCCTGGATCACATCCTTCCCTCCACCTTGTTTTTCCTAGGAGTTGCTCCGAGCCGGCCGGGACAGCAGAGCGAGGTATATCTAGCCTGGATCACATCCTTCCCTCCACCTTGTTTTTCCTAGGAGTTGCTCCGAGCCGGCCGGGACAGCAGAGCGAGGTATATCTAGCGTGGATCACACCCTTCCCTACACCTTGGTTTTACTTTGATTTGCTTCGAGCCGGCCGGGACAGCAGAGCGAGGTATAATTAGCCTGGATCACATCCTTCCCTCCACCTTGTTTTTCCTAGGAGTTGCTCCGAGCCGGCCGGGACAGCAGAGCGAGGTATATCTAGCCTGGATCACATCCTCCCCTCCACCTTGTTTTTCCTAGGAGTTGCTCCGAGGCGGTCGGGACAGCAGAGCGAGGTATATCTAGCCTGGATCACATCCTCCCCTCCACCTTGTTTTTCCTAGGAGTTGCTCCGAGGCGGTCGGGACAGCAGAGCGAGGTATATCTAGCCTGGATCACATCCTCCCCTCCACCTTGTTTTTCCTGGGAGTTGCTTCGAGGCGGTCGGGACAGCAGAGCGAGGTATCTCTAGCTTGGATCACATCCTCCCCTCCACCTTGTTTTTCCTGGGAGTTGCTTCGAGGCGGTCGGGACAGCAGAGCGAGGTATCTCTAGCTTGGATCACATCCTCCCCTCCACCTTGTTTTTCCTGGGAGTTGCTTCGAGGCGGTCGGGACAGCAGAGCGAGGTATCTCTAGCTTGGATCACATCCTCCCCTCCACCTTGTTTTTCCTAGGAGTTGCTCCGAGGCGGTCGGGACAGCAGAGCGAGGTATATCTAGCCTGGATCACATCCTCCCCTCCACCAGTAACAAGAACCGCTATTTCGGAAATGTCTGAATTAGCACAAGGTGAAAAGGTTATTGGCCACTCAAACGCTATTTCGGAAATGGCTGAATTAGCACAAGGTGAAAAGGTTATTGGCCACTCAAACGCTATTTCGGAAATGGCTGAATTAGCACAAGGTGAAAAGGTTATTGCCCACTCAAACGCTATTTCGGAAATGGCTGCATTAGCACAAGGTGAAAAGGTTATTGCCCACTCAAACGCTATTTCGGAAATGGCTGCATTAGCACAAGGTGAAAAGGTTATTGGCCACTCAAACGCTATTTCGGAAATGGCTGCATTAGCACAAGGTGAAAAGGTTATTGGCCACTCAAACGCTATTTCGGAAATGGCTGCATTAGCACAAGGTGAAAAGGTTATTGGCCACTCAAACGCTATTTCGGAAATGGCTGCATTAGCACAAGGTGAAAAGGTTATTGCCCACTCAAACGCTATTTCGGAAATGGCTGCATTAGCACAAGGTGAAAAGGTTATATCCGACTAAAACGCTATTTCGGAAATGGCTGAATTAGCACAAGGTGAAAAGGTTATTGCCCACTCAAACGCTATTTCGGAAATGGCTGCATTAGCACAAGGTGAAAAGGTTATTGGCCACTCAAACGCTATTTCGGAAATGGCTGCATTAGCACAAGGTGAAAAGGTTATTGCCCACTCAAACGCTATTTCGGAAATGGCTGCATTAGCACAAGGTGAAAAGGTTATTGCCCACTCAAACGCTATTTCGGAAATGGCTGCATTAGCACAAGGTGAAAAGGTTATTGGCCACTCAAACGCTATTTCGGAAATGGCTGCATTAGCACAAGGTGAAAAGGTTATTGGCCACTCAAACGCTATTTCGGAAATGGCTGCATTAGCACAAGGTGAAAAGGTTATTGCCCACTCAAACGCTATTTCGGAAATGGCTGCATTAGCACAAGGTGAAAAGGTTATTGCCCACTCAAACGCTATTTCGGAAATGGCTGCATTAGCACAAGGTGAAAAGGTTATTGCCCACTCAAACGCTATTTCGGAAATATCTGCATTAGCACAAGGTGAAAAGGTTATTGGCCACTCAAATGCTATTTCGGAAATGGCTGCATTAGCACAAGGTGAAAAGGTTATTGGCCACTCAAATGCTATTTCGGAAATGGCTGCATTAGCACAAGCTATTTCGGAATTTTAATTGTTTAAATTATTTCTACTGGACCAATGCCCATTCCCTCGGAATTCAGTCACTGGATATGTAAATATTATAGTCTTGCTTCTGTTTTATCAAAAAAAAAAAAAAAAACTTTTAGCATAGTTGTGGAATACAAAACTGTTACTCTATGTTAATTAAGTATTCTCTTTTCCGGTCTTCGATATTCCAAATGCTGGAAATTACCTATTCGTATTTAAATAGCAGTTTAAATATTAAAATAGCGACCGGAGATTCTTCTGTTAATTTACACAAGGCTAGTAATTACAATTTAAATTAACTTTGCAGCAACTAAATTAATGAATCCACTCCAAATACGTCACTAATTATAAAGGAGTTTTGTGAAAATGATGAAATTAAGAGATTAAAGAAATTCGAGGTAAGTTGATTGGAAATGACTTTATAATTAAAAGGTGAATATTTGAATGGGGGATTTTGAATTGAGCGGAACGCTTTCAAAAGGGCCTTGTGAGAAGTTTAAATGGAAAATGGCGGAATATTTCTATTTCACTATGGGATGGGGGGGGGGTCGACGAAACCCTTATTGCTTTCCTTTTTGAGATATTCCTTATACCGGTCTGCAAAACTATATATATATGTATATATATATACTAGCTAAGGTACCCTGCTTCGCCCGGGAATTCATTTGAGGCTAAATGATGATGGCATTTTTTTGGCAAGGCTTTACTTTGCCCAATATTTTGACATTCCCTGTCCCAGTGTTTAGGATTTATTCCCGTCGTTGATGTGGATTTGTTAATAATAAAATTATTTGTTCTGTAAGGTTTCACTGTCTTCAATGCTTTTATATTTCCCGTCTCCTGTGCATGGTTTTTTTTTTATATAACGTAATGAACCATATAACTCATAACCATAGAAAGTATTCTGCCATCCATACCATGTATGAATAAAATTTCTTTTCCCATGATGCGGTACACAGCCGAACGGTGACAGCTGTTTTAGGCACGTCATAACTGCCATTAAAAATACTCTTTTTTAAGTCTCGATTGTAAACTGTATATTCATATCGGTACAAAGCGTGTTCAGTAAATACATCATATACTAACGTAGCAGAGTTATAAATACCAGGAATAATTGGGTGCACCTCCACAGCGTTCATCCTTTTAAATTATTTATTTATGATTATTAAACAATTTCACATTCTTAAGAATAACACTACATTGCTAAAAGCGTAAGCATCAATTATCATGAAAACATAGACTAATATGGCGTCGGCAGAGAAGCGGCAGAACTGATAGGACAAAGGAAGTAACCCCCACTCCATACCTCCCTAGGCCCAGTGGTGCCAAATCATTTAGGATATCAGTACTGTAATACATTAACAAATTATATTAACAAATCTGATTACATTATCTTCACAATACTAAAAATGTTTGTTCAAATAATTTTGACGTTTTAATTAAATAAGCATTAAATTCACTTAAGGGCTAACTAGCGTTTTTCAAGAATTAATGTTTGGATGAAGATAAGAGGGGGAGGGGGCAGTATACTTTACTTGGTGCAATCTGTTACTGACGTTAAAAAATAACATAGATTTGAATTATTAAAAATAAAATTTTAACATGGATTTGAATTAATTTATTCAGGTGACGTACTTGGGTAGTTCATATTGGAAAGAATTGTTGAGCATGTCAATATTTCTACGCGAATTACTTGCTTCATACCTTATTTTACAAAAAAAAATTATAAAACAAAAGTTACTATAAATTATTTTATTTATTTATTTATTTATTTAAATTGTTTAGTATAAATGAAAAAGTAAACAACTTTTGTTACGTGCACGATGGCCAAAAACAAATAGAAAATGAAATATCGTGAATTTTTATTTCAGGCCTCCCTTATAACCCCTTCTCCCGTTTGAACCTAAAAATTTTAATATAGCTTATGATCATGGTAGAATCAATGCTAATTCACATACCGAGTTTTGTTAAGTTAGGTTTAACCATTAGTGCCCAATAAAATAGTTTGCTCCCACTTTAGTTTTTAGTGTATATCACGTTTATAAGTTGTTATAAAACAAAAGTGAACCTAAGAAATGTTGCTCTAAATAACAGATTAAACAACTTTTGTCATGTGCATGTCTGCGGAAAAACGAAATATCACAATTTATAATTTCATGCCTCCCTTACAACCCCCACTCCTGTGCATCCCAAGAAAAGTTGATATGGCTTATGCTAATTAAGGCGTTAGTGCTAATACACATACCGAGTTTTATTTAGTTCGGTTCAGTCTTTTGTGCCAAATGATATTATTCATTCCCGCTATAATTTATAGCGTATGACGCATTTACACTTCGGTATACGACGAAAGTGTATATAACAAAAGTTACTCTATATAACAAAATAAACAACTTTTGCTGTGTGCATATTTGGCAAAAAAACAATAGGAAACGAAATACCGCTATTTTTAATTTCAGGCCTCCCTTATAACCCCCACTCCTGTTCGTCTTAGAGAATATTAATATAGCCTAATGTCTAAGCTGGGTTAGTAGTAATATACATACTAAGTTTCATAAAATTCGGTATGTGAATTAGCACTAACGCCTTCCTTATAATAAGCCATACTAACATTTCTAGGGACGGGCAGGAGTGGGAGTTGTAACGGAGGCATGAAATTAAATATAGTGATATTTTGTTTCCTATTGGGGTATCGGCAAATATGCACATAACAAAAGTTGTTTATTTTGTTATTTAGAGAAATTTTCTCAACAATTCTTTTCAATATGAATTACCAGGGACCTCACCTGGAAAAATTAATTCAAATTATTATATATTATTATAATATTTTGTCCTTAATAATTTAAATCCATGCATAACGCACAGGAAACGGGAAATATGACAATATGGAGGACAGTGAAGTCTTACATAAAAAATTTATTTTATTATTAACAAATCCATAGAAACGACGGGTATTAACCCTAAACACTGGGAAGGGTAAATGTCAAAATATTGTGCAAAGTAAAGCCTTGCCAAAAAAATACCATCACCATCCAGCCTCAAATGAATTCCCGGGCGAAGCCGGGTATCTGAGCTAGCATATATATATATATGCAGACTTGCTTTGGTCTGGGATTTAAAAAAATTATCACCATAGCATTCATTATTATTAAGTATCATTACTGAGGTGAGCTTAGCTCGGGAAATATTTATACTTAGTAATGTATGCGAATGTTATTCATTGCAAGGCTATAATAAGCCCCATTTTTTAAAATTTAATGTCTGAATTAACGGTAATTAAATTATACAGGTTTCTGAGTACGTGGAGAATCAAACTTCTGCCGAATGTGGTAGGCTAAACTTTACTATTCAATCCCAATTCTTTGTTTAAAACTTTATGGCCCAATCCTTATCACGTATAGCACTATTGAGGTCGTTCTCATGACGCCATTTATGAATAATCTCTTCAAATGTCCATCGATACTACCCAGAAGATGGTCCGTTCAAAATTAAATATATATATATATATATATATATATATATATATATATATATATATATATATATATATATAGGTCTGAGAATCGGCTACTATCTATTTTTCATACCCCTAATTGATAAGGCTTGTTCACCCTTAACATTTTTTTTTTTAATTTTTGGTCGAATTTTTTTGTTTTTATTTATTTATAATGTGGCATTAAAAAATACATACAACCCTAAATTTTTACTTTTTTTTCACCAATCCCTATTTTTTTATAGCCATTTTAGTTATTTAATCATTACCATCCTGCTCGATAACTGATAGTGTTTTTAATTGGACTTAGACTTCCCTTAGCTTATGGAAAATCTAAAATTTTTTTATGAAAATAAACATTTATTTTTATTATTAAAGTTTAATCCTGATATATGCTTAGTGTTACCAATCTTAGATTCTTAAAATTTGCCGCGCCTTTACTTAGATTGGCATTTGCAATGACAATCAACAAATCCCAAGGCCAAACGATGTCTATTTGTGGCTTAGAATTGAGTACACCATGTTTTTCACAAGGGCAATTGTACGTAGCATGCTCTCGAGTGGGTAAACCATCCAGTTTGTTTGTGCTCGCTAAAGATGGGATAACAAAAAATATTGTTCACGCTATAGCATTAAAAGATTGATGTGTTACTGTCGTAATTAATATGTGATATGCAATTTTAAGAAATAAACTATAATAACTTAAAAATAATATTGTTTGGCGTTTGTTATTTTTATATTCCGTTATCGTTCATAGAGCTCCATGCCTATCTCATGCATATACCACATACACACTTATAATAAGGAAGTTACTTTTTGTCTACACTAGAATTTATCTAGAAACTAGAAATAATTTATAAGGCAAAACAACGTTTGCCGGGTTATCTAGTGTATATATATATATATATATATATATATATATATATATATATGTGTGTGTGTGTGTGTGTGTGTGTGTGTGTGTGTGTGTGTGTGTGTGAACGCTATAGCGGTCGCAATTTTTGTTTGATAGTTACCAAACTCGATATTTAATCGTTTTATGTAAAAAGAAAGATGAAGTTCGTAATGGCTGAAATAGGATCAGTGGGAGGGGGGGGGGTAAGGTGGGGGATTTTCGTAAATTCGAAATATCTCCGTTACTATACGTCGTATCGAAAACATGCACCTTACTTAAAATGAAATTTAGTATAAATATTGTTACATGCATTTATTTTCAATCTTAAATATTAACCGAGTATTTGCAGTTGTATTAAGTGTGAGCGAATAACGGACGAGACGAGATTGGCTGATTTCGGCTCTAGTCGTGAGCTTCCGCCGTAAGCTAGTTCGGCCGTTTCCGTAACTGTTCGGCTCCCGTGAAATCGGTTTAGAGACTCGTTACTACTACTGTTACTTGTATGCAGATTTCTATATTGTATAACTTCATGTGGGAAATGTGCTTAGTTTACGCAGCCCCTGCGTGACGGACTTTTTATTATAAGCTATGTAACATTAACAATTTCTATTGACAGTCCCAATGTAAGCTGCAGCTATTTTATGTATTTAATAACCATTATTACGAATATTCTATTGTAAAACCGAAGAAGAAAGTTAGAATTCATAATTTGCCGTGTTTATTTAATGTCTTTTATATTTAACATATTAACGTAACAATGTTAATAAATGGCTGACATAACTGGCTACACACAATTTCCCAACTTCCAAACACATTAACATTGTTTGCAATTCCTCTCTATGTTAAAAGCCCGTCACGCAGAGGCTGCGTAAACTAAGCAGATTTCCCTCGTGCTGTTTAACATTCGATAAATCTACATACAGGTAACCCAACACCACCGTGAATATTAAGTAAAGAATTACAAACGATAATAAGAAACCTCCCAACGGAAATCATCTGAAATGTAAACAAACAGTTCTGCCAACTTCTTACCCGAAAACAATTACTGTAATATATCTAAATATAACTAAATAATATATCTAAATATATCTAAATTAATTTTATTGAAAACTATTTATTACATATAGTACTGTAATTTATAATGAATAGGAATAACTTTTATCTCAATCAATCAAACTTAAGACGGGGGGGGGGGCTCACCACAACATATTTGCATTTATCTCGTATAACAAAGGTCTCTGGAAAACAATTTATGGTATTTAAGCTTCGAATAATGTGGTTTATTAGATAACAGAGAATTGTTTATATATCATGAGTAAAAGCTGGGGCTAGTTGAAGGCTGAAAACAGAATAATGCAAATATCTCGGTTTAATATTCGGGTTAGAGAATAAATTCATATAGTAATATTTATAGTGTAAGCACTTTACAATAAGATTGCTTCTATACAATGTTTTGATCCGATTTATAGTAACGGAGATATTTCGAATTTTCAAAATTCCTCCCCCTAACCACCCCCCAACTGGTCGGATTTTAGCCATTAACGAACTTGATCTTCCTTTTTATATTATATTCATATATAATTTGGAACGGAATATACTAAAAGCTACACTTATCTGGGAGTTCCTTTCACTTCTTCAGGAAGATTCAGCAATGCATCGAAGCATTTTATTCAGAAGTCATCTGTTTGCAGCCGCAAGAGTCGACCGAAAAGGTCAAAGTGATTCATGGGACACGAAGATAGCTCTTTTTGACTCTATGGTATATTCAACCCTCCTTTATGCATCTGAAACATGGAGCCTAAACTATCTAGATGCTATCGAAGTAGTACAGCTAAAGTTTCTGAAACAACTTTTTAGCTGGCCGAGGAGTACTGTCAACTACATAGTGCGCCTAGAGACAGGCCGGGACCCCCTGAGGCTCAGTCTTGTCAAGAAGGTTATAAACTATTGGTCCAAATTGTCACTCATGCCGGAAGAGAGGTTGCCAAGGCTTTGCTTCAATAGGCTAATTTCCCTGGATAGGAGCAATCCTGATACAATCTTCAATTGGGTCACCCAAGTCAGATCAATAGCTAATCACTATGGCTGCGGAAAGGAGTTTACTGAAGTTCGTCAGAACGGAATGCTGAAACACAAAAATGAAATTTTAGAAAAGTTGAAAAACCACGACCTTTCAGTTGATATCCACCGAGCTACAAATTCCAAAAGTAACCCCATCTACAGAACTATATCCAGCTTCAATATATCCAGCCCGGAGAACTACCTGACATTTAAAACAAACATAAACAAGCTAAGATCAGTTGGCCAATTAAGAGTATCAAGCTCAGAATACACCAAACTTCAATCACGAAACAAAACTTTCTCATTCAAAGCTCTGGAACCTTGCAATTTTTGTAATCAATTCATCCCTAATAGCCTGTTACATATTAGGGTGGGCCGAAAAAAAAATTTAATTTTTTTTTCTTAATGCTATACCGAAAAAAACTTGTCTCTATTATGTGTTATCAAAATGCAACAAAGAAAAAATATATATAACACACACCCAGCTAGCGCAACACACTTGAAATTTCGAAATTTCACTAAAATCACATGATTTTACAATTTTTTTTAAGTTCCCAAACAGCTAGATATTGAACTGCTATAGTGAAAATCATTTATATTAGAGTTATAAAAACACAATGGGTTATTGAAAATATATTTTTCTTTTAATTTTAGGTAACGCAAATGCCTTCAATATAGTTAATTGATCACTTTTCGAGTGCTAACCGGCTGTAGTGCAGTGCAGCATCTAATTTTTTAAACCCACTACCCATGTGTTTTTTTTAGAAATATAATGTTGATGGAACAATTACCTGTAGGAAAAAAAATAAATAGGCAATTTACATTTTCCAAATGAGTTTATTAATTACAAAATGTATCGTGAAATACAAATTGTCAATTCCCAGACTTCAACATTTTATTGTGCTTCTCTTAGAATAGTCCTTTAAATATTTGTAAGTTTGAAATCTTGTTTGCTGGAAAAACTTGGCATTGAAGCTCTTGATAGCAGCGTTGTTCGTATGAAGCCATCTCTGTTCTTGGCACCAACGAGTTTTGAAGAGGCTTCTGTTACCAATTTCACACAGCGCTCCACCGCTTGCGTGCGACACGGGAATTTTTTGTTCCTTTACGTAGCAGTCTTTTGGTAATTTTTTTCGACTCCTTCTTGTCTAAATTTCCAATTTTTCCTTGTCACCGATTTCTTTGGAAATACATAAACTTAAGTTCAAGCACCGGAATTTTTTTATCTTTTTCACATTGACATGAAATTGAAAAAGGGCACTCACAGATCTCAGGGACCTTTTAGCAGATTTCCCTTAAGGGAAATCAGCTATTGAGGTTGTACTCATGATGCGATTTTCGAAATTTTTCTTCAAATGTCCATCGATCCTACCCAGGAGATGACGAAAATGAGGTCCGTTCAAAACTGTATATATATATCTATATATATATATATATATATGGATAAATAAAACGTGTGATAAAGCTAATAAAGTTATTTGCCAGATTTACCCATACTTTAATCGTAAATCGAAACTGAGCCCTGTGAATAAACTAATGTTATACAAAGCCTGCATCAGATCAGTATTAACATATGCTTGCCCCGTATGGAGCTATATATCAAACACCAATTTAAGAAAACTACAAATATTTCAAAACAAATGCCTGAGAATTGTGTATAATCTTCCCTATCATACAAGAATAAGAAAATTACATCATATTTCAAACTTACCAATGGTAAAGACATATATCCGTAATCTAACCACTAAATTTTTCAAATCTTGCAAACACAAAAACAACCCACTCATCAATGAAATAGGTAATTATAACAAAGAAAGCACTGCTAGGTACGTACATAAACGAACGAAGCACATCTTACTCTAACACAAGAAACTGACTGAATCAATACCCAACAGGCTAGGCTAAAGACATGTAACACCTTTATCTTAATCCCTATTTTACCTCTAATCATATTAAATAATCATAAGAAAGTCTGTACTTGTTATTATTATTAGCTCATAAGGTCTCTTAAATTTGTAAATATTTAAAATAACTGTTATCACTAAGTTGCAATATGACTGCCTACTATTAGTCAATTGCATTTCAACAATCTGCTACTTAAATAGAAATTTTTATATTATGTTTCCTTTTGTAATTGCAGTGGTCACAAGGAACACTATGAATTATCTTGTAAAAAAAATTCTTGTTATTCAATAAAGGATTATTATAAAAAAAAAAATATATATATATATATATATATATATATATATATATATATATATTTGTCTGTTACCGCTCTAGCGGTCGCAATGTTTGTTTGATCGTTACTAAACTCGATATTTAGTCGTTTTATGTAAAAAGAAAGATCAAGTTCGTTAACGGCTGAAATCGGACCAGTGGGAGGGGGGGTTTAGAGGGGAGGATTTTCGAAAATTCGAAATATCTCCGTTACTTTACGCCGGATCGAAAAAATGTACAGAATCAATCTTATTGCAAATTAAATTTACTATAAATATTGTTATACACATTTATTCCCTATCTTGATTATTAACCGAGATATTTGCATTTTTATGAAATTTGGGCCGATAACGGATTTTTGAATTTCCCGCGAAAAGCTAGTTCGGCCCTTTGCCGTCACCGTTTGGCTCTCCTATGGAGATTTCTCTACTGTATAACTTCACGTGGGAAATCTGCTTAGTTTACGCAGCCCCTGCGTGACGGACTTTTTGCAGTTGCAGGAGTATTCTATTTTACATTTACATGTAGATACATTTTGGTGGACTGAGTGGGGTGAAATAAATAGTGCTGTACGCTTTTCAACTTGTATATTCAGAACAAGCACAAAATAAGTCTATTTAGAGTACTTACACTTCACACATTTTCGCCGGACACAACACAGTCTCAGTTTACTCAATATAATAAAGTTCCAGTTAACGCGAGACACCAGATATTTTCGCACTTCTAACTTTTTCGCTCACAATCCGGTTAACTATTTTCACTGACTGAACATATTTTATAAAACCATCTGGTATTTTTTTATACCGCCAGGTTATCATATTTGATAGCGAACGACTCACGAGTACGTGATTCGCCGCTACAACATCAAAGAGTGATAAAGCCTTTTACTTGAATTCCTCAATTTTTTGTTTGTATTTTTCTTTTTCCTTGTCACACTTAAAGGACTTCATTAGATTACGGTAGCTATTGTGGTATGAATTTATTAATTGCACAATTCTGTAGGGCGTCACTGTTGGTATTGATGCTTTGTCAAAGAGGGCTTTTACTTTTGGAGCGACAATATTAGATATTTGAGAGAAACAAACAGGCTTGTTACTTTCTAATGCTAGAAGGTACTGTTCGTGGAAACAGCTCCTAAGGACATCTTGGTAAGTTGGAAGCTTACTCACAGGCGATTCCCTCGGGCAGCCAAACAATGGACAATCAAAATCACTGCGAGTTATTTTCTTAGGAGCAGCCATCACGTACGCGAATTTAAACTTAAACTTCACTCAATAAATTATCAACTTAATTTGCACCGTCAACTCACAGCGACTACGCGTCTGGTACTGCCGAGTACCAAAGAACATGAAATGGTAGTGCGTTATGGGTAGAGGTAGTATAAGTGGGGGAAGCCCGGCCCGTCATCGCCCGAACAGGCAGCCGACATCTGCACTTGACTGTATAATGCATCATTTTCATGTCCGTTGCACTAGCTCAGATTAATAAAATTATACATTTCCAATTATTTATTGTATTTGTAAAACTCTACTGTAAAGGGCTATCACTATAGGGCCCAATATAAAATTATTAAGTTGCTTTAAAAATAATTACAAAAACTTATGATTTTAGTGAAATTTCAAGTGTGTTGCGCTAGCTGGGGGTTAGGTATAGATTTTTTTCTTTGTTGCATTTTGATAACACATAATAGAGACAAGTTTTTTTCGGTATAGCATTAAGAAAAAAAAATAAAAAAAAATTTCGGCCCACCCTATTGCATATACTTCTCTACTGTGAAAAGCTTATCGAAGATAGAAATAAATATCTACAAACACTTTCCTAGCAGTCAGTGATGTACATAAAATGAAGAAATACTTAGAATCAATAGCCTCGAAAAACTACACAAGATTTACTGCTTCATCACTTCAGCATGCAATAATCTGGAATCTATAAGTGCGGATGGACCACACTCCAGTTAAATGTTATAATAAGACGAATTTATATAATTATTGAATGCTATTAGTTATCTTTATGTATTATATTTACTATTTACTCTATATTGCTTTTTTTTTTTGTTTTCTTTTATTCTTTTTTTACTGTCATATCATTATTGAACTCAAGAATTTGGATTTAATTTATTTATTTAAAAGACAGAATTGTTATTTGTTTATTTAATTTGTACAAGATATAAATCTTTAACAAATAAATATATATTCTATTCTATTCTATAATTTGGAACGGGCCTCATTTTCGTCATCTCCTGGGTAGAATCGATGAAGATTTGAGGAAATTTTTCAAAACTCGCTTCATGAGTACGGCTTTAATAGATTTCCCATGGGGGGAAATATGCTAATTAACTACTATATTCAAAACGTTCTAATCAAAAGGTTATAGTGAACTAAATCAGAAATATTAGCTTTACTACCTTAAGGGAAATCAGCTAAAAAGGAAAAAAAAAAACAATTTATTTTAAACAATACGAACAATAATGTAATAAAAAAGTATAAACTAAACGAAACTACTTATTCTAAGTATATAAATAACACTTAATACAAGTTATATTATAAATGAGTAAAATCAATTGACTACTTCTTATACGAATAAATACTCAAAAAAGTCCTCACTCATATTTATTGGAAGCGACAGAGAGCTTTCGGAGCATTTACTCTATCATCAGTGTACTTCTGGCAAACTGTTATTATTAGTAGAATTCCCTTAAGGCAAATCAGCTATTGACGTAGTACTCATGACGCCATTTACAATATATTCTTCAAATGTCCATCGATCCTACCCAGGAGATGACGAAAATGAAGTCCGTTCAAAAATGTATATATATTTGTCTGTTAACACTCTAGCGTTCGCAATTTTTGTTTAATCGTTGCAGCTCCTGCCTTTTTGTAAAAAGTCCCTCACGCAGGGGCTGCGTAAACTAAGCAGATTTCCCACGTAAAGATATACAATAAAGAAGCCTCCATACGAGTGCCGAAAAGTTACGGAAACGGCCGAACTAGCTTTTCGCGGGAAACTCACTCATCCGTTATCGGCCGACATTTAATAAAAATGCAAATATCTCGGTTAATATTCAAGATAGAGAATAAATGTATATAACAATATTTATAGTAAATTTAATGTGCAATAAGATTGGTTCTATACAATATTTGATCCGACGTATAGTAACGGAAATATTCCGAACTTTAAAACTTCTCCCCCTATAAACCTCCCCCCTTCCACTGCTCCGATTTCAGCCATTAACGAACTTCATCTGTCTTTTTACATAAAACGAGTAAATATCGAGTTTGGTAACGATCGAACAAAAATTCCCTGTCCCAATCCCGTACTTGGGCCCTGTTTCAGAGAAGATCTGGTTCAAGATGAAGAAAATGGGAATGGCTACTGCCTACAGGAGCAAGCGGTCCTTAAAAAATTGTTTGCCCCGTGTTAAGGACTATGTGGACCCCCTGGATAGATCTGGCGTGTATAGGATCTCGTGCACGGGATGTGACGCCTCTTATGTAGGACAAAGTGGTAGAAAGATAAGGACGCGGCTTAAGGAGCACATCACTCGTGACACTGAGTTTTCCGCACACGCCAGAAAAGAGGGTCATGACATGTCCACCATTAAATATGAATTGCTCTATGAGGAAAAGAAAGGGAAAACACGGCTGAAGGGCTACATATAAAGCTAGAAGGTATGGAGAAGGGAGTAATATTAATAAAAAGTCCGTGAGGCAGGGGCTGCGTAAACAAAGCAGATTCCCCCGTGAAGTTTTACAATAGAGAAATCTGCCCAATAACAAGTGTAGTAGTAAGGGATCTCTAAACTTATTCACGAGGGACGAACAGTTACGAAAACGGCCGCCAGAGCTCTCTTCGGAAAGTACCGAACAGCCGACTCCTGCCGACCACACACAGAATACAAATGCAAATATCTCGGTTAATATTCAAGATAGAGAATAAATGTACAGAACAATAATTATAGTAAATTTAATTTGCAATAAGATTGATTCTATACAATTTTTCGATCCGACGCATAATAACAGAGGTATTTTGAATGTTCAAAAATCCCCTCTCTAAACCCCCCTCCCACTGGGGGCAATCTCAGTTTTGTTTTTACCTACTCATAAAAAAAAAAAAAATAATCTGTATATTAATATAGACTTCCCTATAAGTCACTTTATTCTAGTTCCTTTTTTAGATCATTATTCATAACTATTAGATTGTGGTCTAATCTAATCTACAATATATTAATAAATTAATTTAACTATTATTTGGGGCTCAGGATAGCCATTTGAATTAAAATCATGGTAAGCCTAGAGCACCAAATTAAATTCTAGCCTGGGTAATAGGTAATAACGAACTCATTAAATAAATTCCTTAGTCCCATCCTGGCTAGAAAAGGGCAGTAACCTGTAGATGAGCCAATTAGTCATACTAGCTAAAAGTGGACATTAATAAATAATAGGCCAAGAATAGGCTAGTTGGGCTGGCTTATTTACAGGTTACCACCCTTTTCTGCCTACAGTTGGGCTAAGCATTTTATTTAGTGATTTTACTTTATGTTATAAAACCTTATTATTTTTTAACATCCACTTTTTGCTATTATGGCTAATTGGGATGGGTTATCTACAGGTTACTACCCTTTTCTAGCGAGGATGGGACTAAGGGTTTTATTTAATGAGTTTGTCACTAAATAAATTCCTATTGCCCAGGCAGGAATGAACTCACCACTCTAGATTTACCATGTGAGATTAAGACTAATGCTTTAGCCAACATAGCTAACATGAGACCATATAAAACCTTAATGTCTTAGACTATTTTTAAAATATTCTGTCACTACATTCTCAAACTGTATAACCTCAGTGCTTTATGTATGTCATGATCATGAAACTCTACCAGGATTTTTATTTCCTTCATATTATGATTAGGTGCTGTCAGCGTGCAAAAGTTGTGATCTGAGAGGCCTAAACCTTAGAGGAGAACCAAGGAGCTACCTCTACACCAGCCAAGGACCCAGTCATAGTGATAGCCAAGGCTATAGAGCAACTGTTGGTGCTTGGAAAACTCTTCGTTTTACTCCTGATGAAATTTCTACCTGATTAATTTCAGCCATTAACGAACTTGATCTTCCTTTTTACATAAAACGATTAAATTCCGAGTTTGGTGACGATTAAACAAAAATTGTGACCGCTAGAGTGTTAACAGACAAATATATATATATATAGTTTTGAACGGACCTCATTCCTGGGTAGGATCGATGGACATATGAAGACATTTTTCGACAATCGCGTCATGAGTAAGACCTCAATAGCTGATTTTCCTTAATGGAAATCTGCTAAAATTAATTTTATTATTAACAAATCCACAGAAACGACGGGTATTAACCCTAAACACTGGGACGGGTAAATGTTAAAATATTGTGCAAAGTAATGCCTTGCCAAAAAAATACCATCAACATTCAGCCTCAAATGAATTCCCGAGCGAAGCCGGCTATCTGAGCTAGTATATATACACTCCTCGTAAAAAAAAAAGTCCGTCCCGCAGGGGCTGCGTAAACTAAGCAGATTTCCCACGTGACGTTTTACAATAGAGAAATTTCACGAGAGCCGAGCAGTTAATAAAACGGTCAAACTAACTCCGGTTTTGGCGGGAAAGACACTACGCCCGTTAGCCGCCCAGATTTAATAAAAATGCAAATACCTCGGTTAATATTCAAGATAGAGAACAAATGTATATAACAATATTTATAGTAAATTTATTTTGTAATAAGATTGATTCTGTACAATTTTTCGATCCGACGAACAGTAACGGAGATATTTCGAATTTTCGAAAATCCTCCCCTCTAAACCCCCCCCTCCCCGTGGTCCGATTTCAGCCGTTAACGAACTTGATCTTTCTTTTTACATAAAACGACTAAATATCGAGTTTGGCTACGATTAAACAAAAATTGCGACCGCTAGAGCGGTAACAGACAAATATATAAATAGATAGATAGATAGATAGATTTATATATATATATATATATATATATATATATATATATATATATATATATATATATAGATATATATATATATATATATACAGTTTTGAACGGACCTCATTTTCGTCATCTACTAGGTAGGATCGATGGACATTTGAAGAAAAATTTCGAAAATTCCGTCATGAGTACAACCTCAATAGCTGAATTCCCTCAAGGGAAATCTGCTAAAACGCAACACCCTACAATTTATTAATTTCACTGGGTTTTTACTGAAGCAGAGAATCATACCTTATTGTGTCTTATAATACAAGTACATAGGAGTAATAAAAAGTGTATTTCAGAAAAAAAATTAATTCCTTTAATTACATAAAAAAAAAATATTTATCCTAAAAATGAAAAAACAAAATTTTAACTTTTTTAAAAATTAAATTGACTATTCATACACTAATAACCAGTGTTGCCACCTCTTGCTCGAATGACAGCCTCCATAGGTGTGGACATGCTCCTGATCAAGTCCTGGACGGCCTCCTGACGTAATCTTTCCCACCCTTCCAAAATGGCAGCTTCAAGCTCTCTGAGGTTGAGCGGTGCTGGTTCCCTGGCTCCAACACTTCTTTTTAGTCTGTCCCATAAATGTTCTATGCAATTTAGGTCAGGGCTCCTCGCTGGCCACGGCAATGTGTCGATATTGATTTCAGATAGGTAGTCCCTAACAATACGGGCAACATGTGACCTTGCATTATCATGCATAAGAAATGCATTTTCACCAATAAATGGCATGTATGGCATGACATGGTCCTCCAAAATGTCTGCCACGTATCTTTGTGCAGTCAAAGGGCCCCCACGAATCGAAACTAACTCCGTGCGAGCTTCCCATGAGATGCCAGCCCAGAACATCACGGAGCCTCCACCATAAGGCTCCCTTCCGACTATACAACATTGGCTGTATCGCTCACCTGGCACCTTCCACACTCTTCTGCGTCCGTCAGGAGAGTTTAGCGCCACTCTGGTCTCATCGGTGAACAGGACTCGTCTCCAGTCATCGACAGTCCAATCTCGGTGCTCCTGGGCAAACCTAAGGCGGGCTCTTCGGTGCTCTCTGGAGAGAAGTGGTCCAACCATGGGCCTTCGTGCCCTCAGTCCACTATTCCTCACTCGTCTCGTAACTGTTGATACCGAAACATGTAAGTTTCGGACACCAGCGACCAAGTTTCTTAAGTCGTTTGCTGTTATTAGCCGATTTCTGAGAGTCTGGAGCCGGATAAAACGGTCGTCTTCCGCTGATGTGACCCGTGGTCGGCCCGATCCAGGTCTTCTTGCGTATCCTCCTGTCTTTCTGAATCGTTTCAAGACCCGTGCGACAGTTAAAAAGTGGACCCCAAGTCGATTAGCAATGTAACGTGTGCTACGGCCTTCTTGGTGCATCGTCACTGCCCTAATTGTGTCATCTCTATCTAACCGTGCCGTAATTACCTATGAACTCTAAAATAATGCGTACATGATGAAATTAACACGAATACTGAGCCCTAGTAATTTTTTTTTTGTATCCCTAAGTCGATAAGAATGACTATGGAATTAGTGCTATTTATAAACAATAGGATTAAAGATAAGAAGTGCTGGAATTCAAATGAAATTGTTGTTTTTCTCCTCCAATGTATTTGTCTGATTAGAAACATCAACATAATATTTTTGATTTCAAATAAAAACTTGTGTAATGAATAAATTTTAGGGTGTTGCGTTTTTTTTGATGAGGAGTTAATATATATATATATATATATATATATATATATATATATATATAGTTTAGAACGGACCTCATTTTCGTCATCTCCTGGGTAGGATCGATGGACATTTGAAGAAATTTTTCGAAATTGGAGTCATGAGTACGACCTCAATAGCTGATTTCCCTTAAGGGAAATCTGCTAAAAGGTTTTAATATAGCTTATAATCATGAAACAATTAATGCTGAATTACATATAGAGTTTTGTTAAGTTCGATTCAATCGTTAGTGCCCAATAAAATTGTTGGCTTCCTCTTTAGGTTTTAGTGTAATTCTCGTTTATACTTTGTTTATTATTATTTAGACATTTAGACATTTTCCCGTCCCAGTGTTTAGGGCTAATACCCGTCGTTTCTGTGGTTTGTTAATAATAACATTTGTAAATTCAGACCTCCCTTATAACCCCCACTTCTGCCCGTCCCTAGAAATGTTAGTATGGCTTATTATAAGTAAATCGTTAGTATTAATTCACATAGCGAGTTTGGTTTAGTTCGGTTGAGTCTTTTGTGCCAAATAAAATTGTGGACTCCTGCTATAGTTTTTAGCGTATAACGCATTTATAATTCCGTATACGTCAAAAATGCATATAACAAAAGTTACTCTAAATTACAAAATAAACAACTTTTGTTATGTGCATATTTGCTGAAAAAGCAATAGGAAACGAAATATTTCCCTTAAGGGAAATCAGCTATTGAGGTCGTACTCATGACGCGAGTTTCGAAAAATTTCTTCAAATGTCCATCGATCCTACCCAGGAGATGACGAAAATGAGGTCCGTTCAAAATTATATATATATATATATAGATATATATATTTGTCTGTTAACGCTCTAGCGGTCGCAATTTTTGTTTGATCGTTACCAAACTCGGAATTTAATCGTTTTATGTAAAAAGGAAGATCAAGTTCGTTAATGGCTAAAATCGAACCAGTGGGAAGGGGGGTTTAGAGGGGGGATTTTCGAAAATTCGAAATATCTCCGTTACCATACGTCGGATCAAAAAGGTGTATAGAACCAATCTTATTGCAAATTAAATGTACTATAAATATTGTTCTATACATTTATTCTGTATCTTTAATATTAACCGAGATATTTGGATTTGTATTGTGAGTGTGGTTGGCTATGTTTGGGAGTTTCCCCCGAGCGCACTAGCGCTAGTGTGGCCATTTCACTAACTATTCGTCCTCGTTAGAATAGGTTATTACTAGGCAGATTTCTCTATTGTAAAACTTCACGTGGGAAATCTGTTTAGTTTACGCAGCCCCTGCGTGACGGACTTTTTTTTAATTTCAGGCCTCCCTTATAACCCCCACTCCTGTTCGTCTTAGAGAATATTAATATAGCCTAAAGTCTAAGGTGGGCTAGTAGTAATATACATAACAAGTTTCAGAAAATTCGGTTCAGCCGTTTATGCGTGAAAAGGTGACATACAAACATACACGAAAGAAACAAAATGCAGTTATGGTGGCTATGACATGTGAAACGACAAGTTATCGTGAAATTTCGCGAAAAAAATCAATGTACAGACAGAGGTTACAATTTTATGTATAGATAGATAATGTCTACTGACTGGTGTAAGCGAATGGCATCGAGTCGGACCACCTGAAGTCTCCTTCAACCCTGCTGTCAGATCCACCAACCCAGTAGGCAAGGTCCTCTCGGTAATCGGGGCTGAAACACAACAAACTCTTTATCAACTAGTAATTATCCTCAACTGTTAAATGATCAAAACCACAAAACGTCAAAGGCAAAATTCTGTAATATATCAAAATATAATATATTAATTTTATTGAGAACTATTTACTATACCTAGTACTGTAATTAATAATGAGTCAGAATAATTGTTATCTCAATCAATCAAACTTTAGTAGTCCAAATCCTTAAGACGTTGGTATTTAAACTTCGAATAATGTGATTTATTATGTAGCAGAGTATTGTTTATGTAACATGAGTAGAAGTGGCGGTTTGCATGGCTGAAAAGAAGTTAAACAATAGATAAATCTACATACCGTAGCTGTATACGGTAATGAGAAATCTTTCAGTTAATTAAAATAAATTCCCAACTGAAACGGCTTCTGAATTGTAAAAATAATTTATATTTTAATAACTCAAATTTTAGTAGTTCAAGAACTATAGAAGGGGGGGGGGCGGATGAACAGAACGTATTTGCATAAATCTCACAAAGTAACAAAGGTAAGGCAAGGTTAGAAACTACAGGTAAGGTTAGAAGAAGCTTCCACCTGACCCGAGCAATGACGGAAATGGCCGACCCAATCCCCCCACAAACTTCATAAAAATGCAAATATCTCGGTTAATATTCAAGATAGAGAATAAATGTATATTACATTATTTATAATACATTTAATTTGCAATAAGATTGGCTTATATAATTTTTCGATCCGATGCATAATAACGGAGATATTTTGAATTTTCGAAAATCCCCCCACTAAACCCCTCCCTCCCTCTAGTCCGATTTCAGCCATTAACGAACTTGATCTGTCTTTTTACATAAAACGGTTAAATATCGAGTTTCCTAACGATCAAACAAAAATTGCGACCGCTAAAGCGTTAACAAACAAATATATATATATATATATATATATAATTTTAAACGGACCTCATTTTCGTCATCTCCTGGGTAGGATCGATGGACATTTGAAGAAATTTTTCGAAAATCGCGTCATGAGTACGAGCTCAATAGCTGATTTCCCTTAAGGGAAATCTGCTAAAAGGTTTTAATATAGCTTATAATAATGAAACAATTAATGCTGAATTACATATAGAGTTTTGTTAAGTTCGATTCAATCGTTAGTGCCCAATAAAATTGTTGGCTTCCTCTTTAGGTTTTAGTGTATTTCTCGTTTATACTTTGTTAAACGATAAAAGTAAATATAAAAAAGGTTACTCTACATAACAAAATAAACAACTTTTATACTGAGCGAATTATATATTTGCCGAAAAAGAAATCGGAAACGAAATATCGCTATTTTTAATTTCAGTCGTCCCTTGCAACCCCCACTCCTGTTCGTCCCTAGAAATGTTGGTACAGCTTATTATCATAGAGGAGTTCATGATAATTCATATACCGAGTTTTGTTTAGTTCGGATTAGTTTTTTGTGCCCAATAAAATTATTGATTCCCGCAATAGTTTTAACGTATAACTCATTTATACATCGGCATCCGACAAAAGTGTATGTAACAAAAGCTACTCTAAACAATAAAATATATAACTTTTCTTATTTGCGTGTTTGCCGAAAAAACAATAAGAAACGCAATATCGCTATTTTATGTCAGGCCTTTCCTATAATCCCTCTCCCGTTCAAACCTAAAAATTGTAATATAGCTTACAATAATTGGAGAATTAATGCTAATTCACATACCGAGTTTTGTTAAGTTCGGTTCAATCGTTAGTTCCCAACAAAAAAGTTGGTCCCGCTTTAGTTTTTAGTGTATATCTCGTTAATATATTATTATACGACGAAAGTGAATATAATTAAAGTTACTTTAAATAACAAAATAAACAACTTTTTGCATACTGTGTAATATTCTCCATTGTATAACATCCCGTGGGAAATCTGCTTAGTTTACGCAGCCCCTGCTTGACGGATTTTTATTTAGTTCGGTTGAGTATTTTGTGCCAAATAAAATTGCTCATTTCCGCTATAGGTTTTCTCGTTTATAATACGTTATACGACAAAAGTGTATATAACAAAAGTTACTCCGAATAACAATATAAACAACTATTGTTATGTTCATAATTTCCGAAAAACCAATAGGAAACGAAATATCGCTATTTTTAATTTCAAGCCTCTCTAACCCCCATTCCTGTGCATCTCAGAGAATTTTAATATACCCTAAAATCTAACTAGTTAGTAGTAATATACATACCAAATTTCATAAAATTCGGTTCAGCCGTTTATGGGTGAAAAGGTAACAAACAAAAAAACAAACTTACACTAAAGTAACAAAAAGCAGTTATGGTGGATATGACACGTGAAACGAAAAGTTATATATATATAAAATTGTATCCTCTGTCTGTACATTGATTTTTTTCGCGAAATTACACGATAACTTTTCGCTTCACATGTCATAGACACCATAACTGCATTTTGTTTCTTTGGTGTTTGTTTGTTACCTTTTCACGCATAACCGGCTGAACCGAATTTTATGAAACTTGGTATGTATATTACTACTAACTACTTAGGCTATGTAAATATTCTCTGAGACGAACAGGAGTGCGTGTTATAAGAGAGAGCTGAAATTAAAAATATCAATATTTCGTTTCCTAATGCATTTTCGGCAATTATGCTCATAACAATAGTTGTTTATTTTGTTATTTGGAGTAACGTTTGTTATATACACTATTGTCGTATACCTAAGTATAAATGAGTTACACGTTAAAAACTACTGCGGAAGTCAACAATTTTATTTGGCACAAAAAACTCACCGAACTAAACCAAACTGGGTATGTGAAATAGCACTAACGCCTTCATTATAATAAGCTATACTAACATTTCTAGGGACGGCCAGGAGTGGGGGTTATAAGGGAGGGCTGAAATTAATAATAATGATTTCCTCTTGGGGTTTCGGCAAATATGCACATAACGAAAGTTGTTTATTTTGTTATTTAGAGAAATTTGCTCAACACTTCTTTTCAATATGAACTACCAGGTACCTCACCTGAAAAAATTAATTCAAATGTATTTCAATATTTTCTCCTTAATAATTCAAATCTATGCATAATGCACAGGAGACGGGAAATATGACAATATGGAGGACAGTGAAGTCTTACATGAAAAATTAATTTTATTATTAACAAATCCAGCAACGACAGGTAGGTATAATAATCTCTAAACACTGGGACGGGGAAATGTCAAAATATTGTGCAAAGTAAAGCCTAGCCAAAAAAAAAATACCATCACCAATTAGCCTCAAATAAATTCCCGGGCGAAGCCGGGTATCTGAGCTAGTATATATATATATATATATATATATATATATATATATATATATATATATATATAAATTTAATAATATTATGTTTTAAAAAAATCTTCTTTTAATAACGCAAAAAACAACATTTGTTATGTGCACGTTTGCATAAAATCAAATAGAAAATAAAAAAGTCCGTCACGCAGGGGCTGCGTAAACTAAGCAGATTTCCTATGTGAAGGTTTACAATAGAGAAATATACATACAGGTAACACTACCGTGAATGCTCAGTAAATGTACAATACAAGGCTGAATTGTAAACAAACAGGCAAGCCAACCTCGTAGTGCTGCATAGATAGACCGGAAAGACAAACAATTAATGAAATATATTTGAATATATCATATTAATTTTATTGAAAACAATTTACTATAGCTAGTGGTGTAATTTGTAATGAATCAGAATCAGTTTAATCTCAATCACTCAAATTTTAGTAATCCAAAAATAAAAGAAGGGGTGGGGTGAACAGACTTGCGTATATCTCACAAAGTAAACGTTCATTGAAAACAATATTTAGTATTTAGACTTCAATTAATATCTTTAATTATATAACAGAGAATTTTTTATGTAACACAAGTAGAAGTGGGGGTTTACTGAAAGCTGAAAAATGAAAAATGTAAATATCTCGGTTAATGTTCAAGAGAGAGAATAGATGTAAATAACATCATTTATAGTGCATTTAATTTTCAATGAGATTGATTCTATACACTTTTTCGATCCGACTGATAGTAACGGAGATATTTCGAATTTTCAAAACTCTCCCTCCCTAACCCCCCCCCTCCACCTAGTCGGATTTCAGCCGTTAACTTGATCTTTCTTTTTACATAAAAAGACTAAATATCGAGTTTGATAACGATTACACAATAATTGCGACCGCTAGAGCGGTAACAGACAAATATATATATATATATATATATATATATATATATATATATATATATATAGTTTTTAAAGGACCTCATTTACGTCATCTCCTAGGTAGGATCGATGGACATTTGAATTTAAAAATTCAATCAAATCGGACCATCCGTCTAGGAGGAGTTCACTGACATACACACGTACGCTAGAATTATATATATAAAGATAGAGGTGTATTAGCCTGTTAACGCTCTAGCGGTCGCAAATTTTGCTTGACTGTTACCAAACTCCGTATTTAAACGTTTTACGTTAAAAGACGGATCATGTTCTTCAACGGCTGGAATCGGATCATTGGGAGGGGGGATTTAGAGGAGAGGATTTTTGAAAATTCGAAATATCTCCGTTAGTTTGAGTCGGATCGAAATTTCGTATGGAACCAAACTTTTTGAAAATTAAAAGGTCAATAAATGTTGTCATTTACCTGTTTTCACTGTCTTTAATATTAACCAAGATATCGGCGTTTTTTAGTTTTCGGCCTTCAGTAAACCCCCACTCCTGTTCGAACTTAACAAATTTAGTATAGCTTATAACCATGGAAGAACTAACGCTAATTCACATACCAAGTTTTGTTATGTTCGGTTCAATCGTTGGTACCCAATATATATATTATATATATATATATATATATATATATATATATATATATATATATATATATATATATATGAGCTCAGATACTTCGCCCGGGAATTGATTTGAGGCTTAATGGTGATGGTATTATTTTGGCAAGGCTTTACTTTGCACAATATTTTGACAATTACCTGTCCCAGTGTTTAGGGTTAATACCCGCCGTTGCTGTGAATTTGTTAATAAAAATTAATTTTTAATAATAAATTATTTTTTTAAAAAGACTTCACTGTCCTCCATATTGTCATACTTCCCGTGCCCTCTGCATTATGCATAGATTTGAATTATTTATTTTTATACTGTTTTTTTTTTAGACAAAAGTGAATATCACAAAAGTTACTTCCAATAAAAAAATAAACTACTTTTGTCATGTGCATACTTGCAGAAAAAAGAATAGAAAAGGAAATGCAGCTATTTTTAAATTCAAGCCTCCATTACAACCCCCACTCCTGCCCGTCCCTAGAAATGTTGGTATGGCTTATTATAATGAAGGCGTTAGTGCTAATACACATACCGAGTTTTATTTAGTTCGGTTGAGTCTATTGTGCCAACTAAAATCGTTCACTTCAGCTATAGGTTTTAGCGTATATCTTGTTTATAATTCTGTATACGAAAAAAGTGTATATAACAAAAGTTACTCTAAATAATAAAATGAACAACTTTTGTTATGTACACATTTGGCGAAAAAACAGAAAAAAATGAAATATCGCGAATTTTTATTTCAGGGATCCCTTATAACACTCACTCCTACTCGTTCTGAACAATGTTGGTTCACCTTATAATCATGTGGGATTTAATACTAATAATCACATACCTAGTTTTGTTACCTTCGTTTCATCGTTAGTGCCCAATAAATTTGTTGGTTCCCGTTTTAGTTTATAGTGTATATCTCGTTTATACTTTGTTATAAGACAAAAGTATATGTAACAAAAGTGACTTTAAATAACAAAATTAACTATGTTTGTTCATATTTGCCGAAAAACCAATAGGACACGAAAAATCGTTATTTTAAATTTCAGACGTTCCCTACAACTCCCACTCCTGCCCGTCCCTAGAAATGTTGGTATGGCTCATTATAATGACAGCGTTAGTCCTAATACATATACAGAATTTTATTTATTTCGGTTGAGTCTTTTGTGCCAAATAAAATTGTTCACTTCAGCTATAGTTTTTAGTGTATAACTCGTTTATAATTCGGTATTCGAAGAAAGCCCATAGACAAAAGTTACTCTATGTATCAAGATAAACAATTTTTTTTATGTTCATATTTGCCGAAAAACCAATATTAAACGAAATATCGCTATTTTAATTTCAGGACTCCCTTATAACCCCCACTCCTGCCCGTCCCTAGAAATGTTGGTATGGCTTATTATAATAAAGGCGTTGGTGCTAAGACGCATACCGAGTTTTATTTATTTCGGTTGGGTCTTTTGTCACAAATAAAATTGTTCACTTCCCTATAGGTTTTAGCGTATATCTTGTTTATAATTCGGTATACGAAAAAAGTGTACATAACAAAGGTTTCTCTAAATAACAAAATAAACAACTTTTGTTATGTTAATATTTGCCGAAAAACCAATTGGAAACGAAATATCGCTATTTTTAATTTCAGGCCTCCCTTATAACCCCCACTCCTGTTCGTCTCAGACGACATTAATATAGCCTAAAGTCTAAGTTGGGTTAGTAGTAATATACATCCAGAAAACTTCCATTATTATAATCCCATATCAGAATTGAGTGGAGACTATCTATTCATAACAATGATACTATTCATGATTACTTAATTTCATATAGTAAATTTTCCTTTATGGATACCATTAAATTTTACCTTATCAAATATTGTTGGGCTGGCGTGTTCTGCTCTCATGAATATTCTCACAAAACTCAAATCATTTCACGTTTCACGAAAGGTTTAATCGTTCAGATATAGGTCAGCCTCGGAGCCTTGCTATTGATTTCTTAATGTCCCCTCACTAGCTTCCTTCTCTCTCTAACCACTGTTCGCTCCGTCTCTCTCATGCGTTTAAATGAGAACTTGGGGAAGATTTGGAAAAATTGAGATGCTGTCGGAAGAGGGGGAGTTTCTCCCGCGCGGGAAATATGATCTCGTCTATTCTCTCCCCGGAAATACTTCTTGCCAAGATCGTAAATTTAGAGAAATCTCGTAAACTTAGAGAAATCGCATCAAATACGCTGAGCTGGACTTGAAGTACTAGACACTCTAGAAGAGAAGAAATTGTGCTTGCTCGCCTAGACAGAGAGTAGACTAGACTAAGGCATTCATATCTACTGAGCAGACAAGATGCACCTATATGCAGCTACTGCAGTAGACTGCTGACTGCATGCACATACTGACTGCACACAAGTAATAAAGTCCGTCACGCAGGGGCTGCGTAAACTAAGCAGATTTCCCACGTGAAGTTTAGCACTAGAGAAATCTGCATACTGGTAACACAACACCACCATAAGTAAATACAAACGGTAATGAGAAATCTCAAATCTTCAACAGAACGTATTTGCATAAATCTCACAAAGTAACGAAGGTTAGGTAAGGTTAGAAAGGACAGGTTAGGTTAGAAGCTTCCGCCAGAGCCGAGCACGGCCGAACTAACCCGAATAACACCCGACCACAGACTTCATAAAAATGCAAATATCTCGGTTAATATGCAAGATAGAGAATAAGTGTATATAACAATATTTATAGTAAATTTAATTTTCAATAAGATTGGTTTTACACAATTTTTCGATCCGATGCATAATAACGGAGATATTTCGAAGTTTCGAAAATCCCTCTCTAAACCCCCCCCCCTCCCACTGGTACGATTTCAGCCATTAACGAACTTGATCTGTCTTTTTACATAAAACGGTTAAATATCGAGTTTCGTAACGATCAAACAAAAATTGCGACCGCTAGAGCGTTAACAGACAAATATATATATATATATATATATATATATATATATATATATATATATATATATATATATACTAGCGGACCCGGCAGACGTTGTCCTGCATTATATATAAAGCGATTAGGATATTAAATTTAATAATATTATGTTTAAAAAAAATCTACTTTTAATAAAGCAAAAAACAACATTTGTTATATGCACGTTTGCCTAAAAACAAATAGTAAATAAAATAACGCAAAAACTTGGTACAAAAAGGAAAAGGAAAAATGAGAGAAGGAAAAGAAGACGTTTTAGTTCTGTGATTATCTGGTAGAATGCGCACTACACGTCTTTAAAAACAAACAGTTGTAGACCAATAAATGAAATAAATAAAAACCCTCAACAATAATAACGCAAATACATAAATATAAATAAAGTAAAGAAAATAATTGCAACATTCAAATCAAATTAAAATAAATTTGGAAAATAAATAATGTCTGAAAGTGAAAACCTCTCGCAGCTGAAAACATCATTATATAGATGACATACTTAAATTCTAAGGACATACATTAGATAAACATATTAACATTTCATTACATTTCCAATAACCTCGCCCTTCGCCCTTCGACCGGAGACCTGCTCCATCTGCCTGGCCGATCTGCGGCGCTAAACCATCCGAGGCGTCACTCGAACGCGTATTTAAAAATTCAATCAAATCGGTCCATCCGTCTAGGAGGAGTTCAGTGACATACACACGTACGCTAGAATTATATATATAAAGATAGAGGTGTATTAGCCTGTTAACGCTCTAGCGGTCGCAATTTTCGCTCGATCGTTACCAAACTCCGTATTTAAACGTATTACGTTAAAAGACGGACCATGTTCTTCAACGGCTGGAATCGGATCATTGGGAGGGGGGATTTAGAGGGGATCATTTTCGAAATATCTCCGTTAGTTTGAGTCGGATCGAATTTTGTATAGAACCAATCTTTTTGCAAATTAAAAGGTCTATAAACGTTGTCATGTACCTTTTTTCACTGGTCTCATCTTATAACCATGGTAGAACTAATGCTAATTCACATACCGAGTTTTGTTCAGTTCGGTTCAATCGTTGGTGCCCAATAAAATTGTTGGCCCCTCTTTACTTTTTTAGTGTATATCTCGTTTATACTTTAATATAAGACAAAATGGGATATGACAAAAGTTACTCCAAATAACAACATCCAACAACTCTTATCCTGTGCGTATTTGCCGAAAAAACCAATAGGACCCGAAATACGGCTATTTTTAATTTTAGGCCTCCCTCACGACCCCCACTCCTGCTTCATCTGCCTAGCCACATGTCATAGACACCATAACTGCATTTTGTTTCTTTGGTGTCTGTTTGTTTGTTTGTTTGTTACCTTTTCACGCATAAACGGCTGAACCGAATTTTATGAAACTTGGTATTTGCATTACTACTAACCCAACTTAGACTTTAGCCTATATTAATATTCTCTGAGACGAACAGGAGTGGGGGTTATAAGAAAACCCAGAAATTAAAAATAGCGATATTTCGTTTCCTATTGTTTTTTTGGCAAATATGAACATAACATAAGTTGTTTATTTTGTTATTTAGAGTAACTTTTGTTATATACATTTTTTTTGTATACCGAATTATAAACGAGATATACGCTAAAAACCTACAGCGGAAGTGAACAATTTTATTTGGCACAAAAGACTAAACCGAACTGAGTAAAAACTCGGTATATATATTAGCACTAAAGATTTCATTATAAGAAGCCATACCAACATTTCTAGGGACGGGCAGGAGTGGGGTTTTTAAGGGAAGCCAGAAATTAAAAAATAGCGATATTTCGTTTCCTATTGGTTTATCAGCAAATATGAACATAACAAAAGTTGAATATTTTGTTATTTAGAGAAAATTTTTGCTCAAGAATTCTTTTCAATATGAACTACCAGGAACCTCACTGGGAAAAATTAATTCAAATGTATGTTAATATTTTGTGCTAAATAATTCAAATCTATGCATAATGCACAGGAAACGGAAATATGACAATATAGAGAACAGTGAAGTCATACATAAAAAAAGAATTTTATTATCAACAAATCCACTGAAACGACGGGTATTAACCCTTAACACTGGGAAGGGTAAATGTCAAAATATTGTGCGAAGTAAAGCCTTGCCAAAAAAATACCATCACCATCCAGCCTCAAATGAATTCCCGGACGAAGCCTGGTATCTGGGCTGTATATATATATATATATATATATATATATATATATATATATATATATATATATATATATACAGCCCAGATACCCGCCTTCGCTCGGCGGAAACTCCCCGAACATAGCCGACCACATTCACAATACAAATGCAAATATCTCGGTTAATATTCAAGATTGAGAATAAATGTATAGAACACTATTTATAGATTGGTTATGTACTGTTTTTTGATCCGACGTATGGTAACGGAGATATTTTGAATTTTCGAAAATCCCTCCCTCTAACCCCCCCTCCCACAGGTCCGATTTCAGCCATTAACGAACTTGATCTTTCCTTTTTACATAAAACAATTAAATTCCGAGTTTGGTAACGATCAAACAAAAATTGCGACTGCTAGAGCGTTAACAGACAAATATATATATATATATATATATATATATATATATTATATATATATATATTATAATATATGTTCATATTTGCCGAAAACCCAATAGGAAACGAAATATCGCTATTTTTAATTTCTGGCTTCCCTCATAACCCCCACTCCTGTTTCGTCCCTAGAAATGTTGGTATGACTTATTATAATGAAAGCGTTAGTGCTAATACACATACCGAGTTTTATTTATTTCGGTTGGGTCTCTATTCCCAAATAAAATTGTTTACTTCCACTATAGGTTTTAGTGTATATCTCGTTTATAATTCACTATACGAAAAAAGTGAATATAACAAAAGTTACTCTAAATAACAAAAAAAACAACTTTTGTTATCTCAGGTAAGAAAAAACGCCTCTTTCCTTCACTGTTTTATATATATATATATATATACACTAGCTCAGATACCCGGCTTCGCTCGGGAATTCATTTGAAGCTGAATGTTGATGGTATTTTTTTGGCAAGGCTTTACTTTGCACAATATTTTGACATTTACCCGTCCCAGTGTTTAGGGTTAATACCCGTCGTTTCTGTGGATTTCTTAATAATAAAATTAATTTTTTATGTAAGACTTCAATGTCCTCCATTTTGTCATATTTCCCGTTTCCTGCGCATTATGCATAGATTTGAATTATTAAGGACTAAATATTAACATACATCTGAATTAATTTATTACACATACTGAGTGTATTATTTAGTTCGGTTGAGCCTTTTGTTCTAAATAAAATTGTTGACTCCCGCTATAATTTTTAGCGTATGACGCCTTTATACTTCGGTATACGACGATAGTGTATATAAAAAAGTTTTTCTAAATAACAAAATAAACAACTTTTGTTATGTGCATATTTGCCGAAAATGCAATAGGAAACGAAATACCACTATTATTAATTTCAGGCTTCCCTTATAACCCCCACTCCTGCCCGTCCATAGAAATGTTGGTATGGCTTATTATAATGAAGGCCTCACTGCTAATACACATACCGAGTTTGGTTTAGTTCGGCTGAGTCTTTTGTGCCAAATAAAATTGTGGACTCCCGCTATAGTTTTTAGCGTATAACGCATTTAAACTTCGGTATACGACAAAAATGTATATAACAAAAGTTACTCTAAATAACAAAATAAACAACTTTTGTTATGTGCATATTTGCCGAAAAACCAATAGAAAACGAAATATCGATATTTTTAATTTTAGGCTTCCCTTATAACCCCCACTCCTGTTCGTCTCAGAGAAAATTAATATAGCCTAAAGTCTAAGTTGGGTTAGTAGTAATATACATACTAAGTTTCATAAAATTCGGTTCAGCCGTTTATGCGTGAAAAGGTAACAAACAAACAAACAAACAAACAGACACGAAAGAAACAAAATGCAGTTATGGTGTCTATGACATGTGAAACGAAAAGTTATCGTGAAATTTAGCGAAAAAAATCAATGTACAGACAGAGGTTACAATTTTATATATATATATATATATATAGATATGTATATATATATATATATATATATATATATATATATATATATATATATATATATATATATAAAATTGTAACCTCTGTCTGTACATTGATTTTTTTCGCGAAATTACACGATAACTTTTCGCTTCACATGTCATAGACACCATAACTGCATTTTGTTTCTTTCGTGTATGTTTGTTTGTTTGTTACCTTTTCACGCATAAACGGCTGAACCGAATTTTATGAAACTTGGTATGTATATTACTACTAACCCAACTTAGACTTTAGGCTATGTTAATATTCTCTGAGATGAACAGGAGTGGGGGTTATAAGGGAGGCCTGAAATTAAAAATAGTGATTTTTCGTTTCCTATTGCTTTTTCAGCAAATATGCACATAACAAAAGTTGTTTATTTTGTAATTTAGAGTAACTTTTGTGATATTCATTTTTGTTTTTTAACAATGTATAAACGAGATATACACTATAAACTAAAGCGGGTGTGAACTATTTTATTGGGCGCTAACGATTGAACATAACTTAAAAAAACTCGGTATGTCAATTAGCATTCATTCTTCCATGATTATAAGCTGTATTAAAATGTTTAAGTTAGAACGGGAGGGTTGCTTATAAGGGAGGCCTGGAATAAAAATTCGCAATATATGCACTTTTGCCGTATACGGAAGTATAAATGAGTTATTCGCTAAAAACTATATCGGGAGTCCACAATTTTATTTGGCACAAAAGACTCAACCGAACTAAACCAAACTCGGTATGTGAATTTGCACTAACGTCTTCCTTATAATAAGCTATTCTAACATTTCTAGGGACGGGTAGGAGTGGGGGTTATAAGGGAGGCCTGAAATTAAAAATAGTGATATTTCGTTTCCTAATGGGATTTTGGCAAATATGCACATAACAAAAGTTGTTTATTTTGTTATTTAGAGAAACCTTTGTCATATACACTTTTGTCGTATACCTAATTATAAAGGCGTTATACGCCATAAAATGATAGCAGAAGTCAACAATTTTACAATATTTTGCACAAAAGACTCAACCGAACTAAACCAAACTCGGTATGTGAGTTAGCACTAGCGCCTTTTTTATAATAAGCTATACTAACATTTCAAGGGACGGGCAGGAGTGGGGGTTATAAGGCAGGTCTGAAATTAAAAATAGTGATATTTCGTTTCCTATTGGGGTTTCGGCAAATATGCACATAACAAAAGTTGTTTATTTTGTTATTTAGAGAAACTTTTGTCATATACACTATTGTCGTATACGTAATTATAAAGGCGTTATACGCCAAAAAGTGATAGCAGAAGTCAACAATTTTACAATATTTTGCACAAAAGATGATAAATTATTCTCAAAAATAGTATTGTTAGATTTGTTATTACTAAATCATATTTTCACTAACATCTGATCATTGTTTACAATGTTCTATTGTGTTAATTGGGGCTCAGGTTAGCCATGCGAGTTAAAGCGTTGACCTTTATCTCACATGGTAAACCTAGAGTGGCGAGTTCGATTCTCGCCTGGGCAAGGGAAATTATTTAGTGACGAAATTCATTAAATAACGTCCTAAAATCCCACCCTGGCTAGAAAAGGGTGGTAACCTGTAGATAACCCGTCCCGATTAGCCTAAGTTGCAAAAAGTGGACGTTAATAAATAAATAATATTGTGTTAATTAAAGCCTAACTTCAGGTATAACAAAGCTTTTTATTTCAATTTAATTAACACAATACATAATGGATAAATTACTACGTCCAGAAAGATTAGCTATAGATCCTGAATCACAAACAGCTACAATCGAGTGGAATCATTGGTATCGAACTTTTCAGAACTTCATACTAACCTACCAAGTAAGTGATGCTGACAGGTTACGTATACTAATTAATCATGTATCCCCAGCGATTTATGAGTACATAATTGAATGTAAAACCTTTAATGATGCAATAAGTGTTTTAAAGAGCATTTTTCTAAAACCTGTTAATGAAGTATTCTCCAGATACAAGCTTGCAAACAGAAAACAGCAAGCAGGGGAGACCATTACCAGATACCTAGAATCTCTTAAGCTCTTAAGCAAGGAGTGTGGTTTCAAAGCTGTCACAGCTGAACTAAATCGTGACGAATATATTAGGGATGCTTTCATAGTTGGATTGTTTGAGTCTACTATCCGGCAAAGACTCCTTGAAAGTTATAACCTCACTTTAAATGACGCATTCAGCCAAGCACGGTCTATGGAATCTGCACTAGAGCAATCGCAGCATTACCGTGGTTCTGCTGCTGCCAATGCTTTAACCTTCCGATAGGCGCGCCTCCTAGTCGGACACGGATGAGCGCGCGTATCTCGCAGATACTGCTGGTTTCTGATAAACATATCCGTCTTTTTAATCGTCATATCTATATTATATACATGTTTAAAAAGGTAGATATATTTATTGATACTGCTCATGGGTTTATATAAAAAAAATAAATACAAAAATTACAATAAAAATTTATTTAAAAAGAAACATTACGTTTTATCATACATTTTTTTTTGTCACAGCTTCCTAAGAAACTCAAAAAACTACAAGATTGCTTTTTAAAAAGGAAAAGCTTCACAATGTTATACTTCTTGAAAACTAGCTCTATGAAAATCGCTAATTATTTAGATAAAATACAATCATTGCAAACATTTTTTGAATGCTGCAAACAAATAAACTGACTACATATCTCACACTTGAAACGGGTGATTCTCGTTTTTTTAGTTTGTAAACATGGCCTACATCGTTTTTTAGGAGGCTCTTGAATTTGATCTTTTCCCTCTTCTTGTTTCTCTTGATGCTCTTCAGCAAGCCTCACTTTTTTCAAAATTTTATTACGAAGTTCTCCTGTCACTTTTGCACTTCTCCTTTGTATGTGTTCCTGTACAAGTTCATCATAAAGTTTTCTGATATATTTTCTTCTCTTCATATTATTGTTGGTGTTTCCTTTATATAATATAAATGAGTTTATGGCAGCTACATTCATTATAAAAAAAAACACCACTAGAGGCCATCTTTTAGCAGATTTCCCTTAAGGGAAATCAGCTATTGAGGTTGTACTCATGACGGAATTTTCAACATTTTTCTTCAAATGTCCATCGATCCTACCTAGTAGATGACGAAAATGAGGTCCGTTCAAAACTGTATATATATATATATATATCTATCTATCTATATATATATATATATATATATATATTTGTCTGTTACCGCTCTAGCGGTCGCAATTTTTGTTTAATCCTTACCAAACTTCATATTTAAGCGTTTTATGTAAAAAGAAAGATCAAGTTCGTTAACGGCTGAAATCGGACCAGTGGGAGGGGGGGTTTAGAGGGGAGGATTTTCGAAAATTCGATATATCTCCGTTACTATACGTCAGATCGAAAAATTATACAGAATCAATCTTATTACAAATTAAATTTACTATAAATATTGTTATATACATTTATTCTCTATCTTGAATATTAACCGAGATATATGCATTTTTCAGTTTGTACCAAACCGCCACTTCTACTCATGTTACGTAAACAATACTCTGATACATAATAAATCACATTATTGGAAGTTTAAATACCAAAAATTATATTCAAGAGACCTTTATTATACGAGATACATGCAAATATGTCCTGGTGCCCCCCCCCCATCTTAAAGTTTTGGACTACTAAAATTTTATAGATTGAGATAACAATTATTCTGACTCATTATTAATTACAGTTCTAGATATAGTAAATAGTTCTCAATAAAATTAATGTGTTATATTCTGATATATTTCAGTAATTGTTTTTCTTTCCGGTGTGAGGCGGGACCCGTTTGTTTACATTTCTAACCTAACGCTTCCTGTCGGCAGGCTATAGAAATTTGATGAAACATTTCTTATTTCCGTTTGTATTTATTCACGGCGTTGTGTTAGCAGTATGTAGATTTATCTATTACTAAACACCACGAGGGAAATCTGCTTAGTTTACGCAGCCCCTGCGTGACGGACTTTTTGTATTTCTCGCTACGTTGTATGATCCGCATAGTTTGTCAAGAGTATCTACTCCTCCTTTAGTCAGGTTATAGAAACTTATAATTTCTGGTTTCATGAGATCCCCTGTTTCTTCATCGATATTTCCATCGTTGTGAAGACTCGAAATCAACAAAACATTCTTATACTTCTTTGGCACGTATGAAACAAGTGTTGCGTCTTTTTGTTAACCAAACAGGCTTATCTGGGGTGCCCGCTTTCTAGTAGCTGTGAATTCAGGGGGAATCAGTGGCTTGTTTTTTCGTATAGTCCCAACGTATGAAACTTTTTTTGATGCCAAGTCCTTTAGCAAGTCGTAGTCCGTAAACCAGTTGTCGGCTGTGATGTTCCTCCCACTGTAGAAAATAGGTTTTGGTACTTACAACATCAGAAGGTAATAAACTTAAACTAAATGGGCCTTCTGGTTGGGTACCGGCATATATTTCCATATTATATGCATAACATAATCGAGAGTCGGTCACAGCATAAATTTTGATCCCATATTTACTAGGTTTTTTTTTAATATATTGTACGAAAACGCAACGCCCTCTAAAAGCCTCGAGTTTTTCGTCGATTGTGACATTCTCACCAAGCGAATAGCATTTTTGACAGTTGCCAACAAATTCTTCAAAAATACTTCTTATAGGAGCTAGGCGGTCAGTTATTCTTCGTTCTTCTCTTGTTTCCAAGTCATCAAAACGAATAGTTCGCATTAAAAATTGGAATCGTTTTATTCTCATGACCGTCAGAAAGTTATCCATTGTCGATAATTGATGGAGATTCAGGCGATTCGCGTGGTACACCCCAGCGAGATAAAGTAGCCCGAATAAGGCTTTTATTTCCACTTTGTCTGTCTGTCGAGCGTCCCTTGAACGAGAGTAGTTATCTTGTATGGTAATGATAAATTTGTTTGTATTGTCTACAATGCATTGAATCATTGTGTCGGTGATAAGGCATTTCCATGAATCGAAAATATTAGTAACGTTTTTAGCAGGGCCGATGACTCCAGGCAGATGAATTAAAATATTTTGTTTAGCTCACCTTTGTCTGTTCTTCGGCTGTTTTTGCCATGTCCAAACATTGATTATTTTTTTATTTTTCTTTATAATAGCTTGAAAGGTTGTCTGAGTGGTCTCATTTTCGTCATCTTCTGAGTTGGATTGAGCACTCATTTCGGTATCTGAATTTTCATCTCTTTCGAGATGTGCTCTTCTTGATCAGTATCACTATCTTCTGGAAAACAGTTATCAGGATCACTCTCATCGTCGGTATCACTCATTTAGTACAGCTTCCACGTCCAAAGGATTGTTCAAATTAAAAATCTTTTTGTCCGCCATGGTAACTGAAATAAAATAAACATATATAACAAATAAAAAAGTAATAAATAAAATGAGACAGTTATTAAAGGTCGCGTGTATCCGACAGATACAAGTCCGTTTAATTTCAGTGTTTGTTTGAATCAAATGTAAAATCAATTTGTATGTTAGTTTAAATTACCAATGAATTACAAATTCCATATCAAATAATTATAAATAAAATATTTAAAAAACTTACGTGGATGGTCGCCCGTATTTCTGAGATACAAAACACGTTTTTCTACCTTAATGTGTACCGTTGGAATCGGCAATCAAGACTGTGCTAGGGTGGGGGTCGAAAGGGGACGGTAGACAAGAAGGGAAATCGAAAGCCCGCGAAGGACCGAAGAATAGTAAACAAACATTTCCGCTGCGTATCTGATACATACTTGCGCCTATCGGAAGGTTAAGCTGCAATCGACCTAACAAGTGTAAGTCTTCAGCTCTCTGTTCACATAATAGTAAAGAAGTTGATGAGGACACTGACTCATCAGGGGAGATAGTCGCAGCTGCACAACGGAAATGCTACTTCTGTGGACTAAGTTATCACAAAAGAAGCGATTGTCCAGCGAAAGAAGCTACTTGCAGAGCCTGTTCCAAGGTTGGACATTATTCTGAGGTATGCAAGAGCTCTGGACGAGCTAAAGTTACTAAGCGATGTAAATGCAATACTATTGTCTCTGCTAACATTGCTGTACCGTCTGGCTTATCCAAGGCCACAACTGCCGTTCTTCTTAATGATTCTAAGGTACATGCACTGGTTGACACCGGCAGTTCAGCAAGTTTTATATCAGAAAGGGTGGCAAGGAAACTTAAGGTACCAATAAAGACAGGTAAAGGGATGACTGTCACTATGGCGTCAACATCATTTAGTTCTGCGATAAAAGGAATTGTTAAGGTAGACTTGAAATTGAATGAACACGAATATTGCGACGTTGCACTCAACGTCCTTCCAGACCTATGTTCAGATGTCATACTGGGTCATGACATTCTAGGACGACATTCGTCAATAGAAATACAATTCGGTGGCTCAAAAGAACCTCTAACCATTTGCAGTTTATCATTAGCTAAAGTACCACCTCTCAGGCTATTTCGAAACTTATCTCCCAACCATACGCCTATAGCCACAAAGTCTCGACGACATTCAGCGTCAGATGCTAAATTCATTGAACTTGAAATTGAGAAATTACTAAAAGATGACATTATCGAAGAAAGTTTTTCTCCGTGGCGAGCCCAAGTATTAGTTACCCAAACGGAAAATCACAAACGCCGAATGGTGATAGACTACTCACAAACGATAAATCGTTATACTGAACTTGATGCTTATCCTCTACCGCGGATACAGGATATTGTCAATAAAGTGGCAAATTATGAAGTTTTTAGCTCCATAGATTTGCGAAGTGCCTACCACCAAGTGCCTATCAGCGAAGAGGATAAGCAGTGCACAGCTTTTGAAGCGTGTGGTAAGTTATGGCAATTCAAACGCATACCATTTGGTGTTCGCAATGGAGTTGCTTGCTTTCAGAGAACGATCGACTACATTATTGCCACTGAGAAGTTTGCACGTGTATATGCATACTTAGACGATATTACTGTCTGTGGACGGAATCAAGAAGAACATGACAAAAACCTTCGGAAATTCATTGCAGCAGTAGATAAGTATGGACTGACAGTTAATGAAGGTAAGAGTGTTTTTTCATTGAGGTCGATTAAGTTGTTAGGCTATATCATAAGCGATAGGACGATACGCCCGGATCCGGAACGATTAAAAGCACTACGGGAGCTCCCTCTCCCAACAGATCCTGATTCACTTCGAAGGGCAATAGGCATGTTTTCACATTTTTCAAATTTCATACCTAAATTTTCACAGAAAATTAATGACCTTACAAGTAAAAAGTTTCCTTTACAGGACATGGCGAAAGAAACTTTTGAACAACTCAAAAATAATATAGAAAAGGCACTTGTTTCTGCTGTAGATGAGGAAGCGGTATTTACTGTCGAGACTGATGCCTCTGATCAAGCAATAGGAGCAACCTTATCCCAGCATGGACGACCAGTGGCATTCTTTTCAAGAACACTTACTCATTCTGACAACGACATCATTCAGTGGAGAAGGAAGCATATGCAATCATTGAGGCAGTAAAAAAGTGGAGGCAATATTTGATAGGAAGACACTTCCGCCTAGTTACAGACCGAAGGTCAGTTTCCTTTATGTTTGACAACAAACAACAAGGTAAAATAAAAAATGAGAAAATAATGCGCCGGAGACTAGAATTATCATGTTATGATTACGAAATTATTTATAGACCGGGGAAACAAAATGGAGTCGCTGATGCATTATCACGCATATGTTCAGCGATTGACTGCGCCACAACAAAACTGATGGCTCTCCATGATGCCCTCTGCCATCCTGGGGTAACCCGAATGTATCACTGGGTGAAATCCAAAATGTAAGTCAGTATGTATGAAATCCAAAAATTTTCCCTATTCCTTGGAGGAAATAAAAAATGTGACCTCTACTTGTAAAATTTGTGCAGAGCTAAAACCAAAATTCATGAAACGAGAAGGAACTCTTATTAAAGCAACACACCCGTTCGAGCGTCTGAATATCGATTTCAAAGGTCCGCTGCCTACGAACACACGAAATCGCTACTTACTTATTCTTGTCGACGAGTATTCACGTTTCCCATTTGCTATCCCTACGTCAGATATGACTTCTTCAACTGTCATTGCGAAATTTAAGAAATTGTCGATGAAGTCACCTTACTGGAAGGAAACCCGGAGTATGCTCACATAAGGCTGCCTGACGGCCGGGAGACTACGGTATCCACGAGAAACTTAGCACCAACTGAAGAGGACTTTCATTGTAGGGAGGAGGACTGTTCAAAACAGGAAACCACACAGTCTGATTATCCGGTAGAATATCATCAAATTCAAGTAGAAGGTAATGGCAAAACATCAGCTGATCCATCTTCTCCTGAGACACCCTCGCCTGCAGTTTCTCCGAGCCCAACCCCTACATCATCTGGTGAACTACGCAGAAGCTCTCGGGTCCGACAACGACCTGCCTACCTACAAAATTACACTACCAAGGAGGGGATGAATGATATAAATTATTCTCAAAAATAGTATTGTTAGATTTGTTATTACTAAATCATATTTTCACTAACATCTGATCTTTGTTTACAATGTTCTATTGTGTTAATTAAAGCCTAACTTCAGGTATAACAAAGCTTTTTATTTCAGTCTGCATGAGGTCGCCATTAAGTCCAAATGCAGCCGATGCTTACATGGAGAAATTTGAAAAGAAGGTACTTGAAACGGCAAGACTCAAACCGAAAAAATGGTTCAGATATGTGGATGACACGTTCGTCATATGGCCACATGGAGAGGAGACCTCAGAAGAATTTCTGCGGCATCTTAATTCAATACACCCCAACATTGAGTTCACGATGGAGATCGAACGTGAGAGGAAGACACCATTTCTGGATGTTCTGGTGGAAAGGAAACCAAACGGACAGCTGGGGCATGCGGTTTACAGAAAACCAACACATACCAACAGATACCTACACACTGGATCTCATCACCATCCAGCACAGAAGAATGGGATAATTCGTACATTGGTCGCTAGAGCTGAGAGAATTTCAGAGCCACAGAACCTCCCAAAGGAAAAACGACACTTGATGACTGCTCTGCTAAAGAATGGCTACGGAAAAGAGGAAATCAGAAATGAATTCAAAAAGAAAAAAGAAAAGAAGACAAGATCAAATGAAGAGGAACTCCGGAAAACAGCCGAAATACCTTTTGTTAAAGGTACAACAAAGAAGATCTCTAGGATACTCAAGAAGCAAGGCATAGAAACAGCATTTGGCACTGACAGGAAAATAGCACAGATGTTACCCACCTGCAAAGATAAACTCCACACAAAATCCCGGGAATATACAGCATACCATGTTCTTGCGGCTCAGAATACATTGGCCAGACCGGCAGATTGATAAACACCAGGGTCGCCGAGCATATCAAGAGTCTAAAAAAGTTTTGGACAGAAGAATCAGCAATAGCGGGACATTTCTGGGAAACCGACCACAACATTAAATTCGACGAAGTCAAGGTTCTGGCAAAGGTGGACCGATACCAAGAAACACTGGTTCGAGAAGCTATAGAAATAGCGAAATGCCCAAACAACTTCATCAGAGAGGATGGATACAGACTCAGCAAACTCTGGAAGTCGGTCATTCCACAGAGACCTCGAATAAGAAACGAAAACGACGGTATAGGCGATGAACGACCACCGGAAGAAGTATCAGTAGACACCTGGAGGGAAGACTCCGCCCAAGGAAACTTGGATAAGACTCAAATATATACCAGAGATGAACTAACAACTCTTCAGTCTCAGAGATAGCCCTGAGGAAGCTAGAAGCATGTCTGGCGAAACGTTGGCAACCAATATGAAGACACGGTCAAGACCCGAAGACCTTAATAGTATTAATGACCAGGACCGTGGAAGTCTACGAGTATATTTAATTTATACTTCCGTATACGGCAAAAGTGTATTCAGGGTTTTCAGTGTATATCTCGTTTATACTTTGTTATATGACGATAGTATTTATAACAAAAGTTTCTCTAAATAAGAAAATAACCAACTTTTGTTATTTGCATATTTGTAGAACAACCAATAGAAAACGAAATATCACTATTTTTAATTTCCGGCCTCCCCTATAACCCCCATTCCTGTACGTTTCAGAGAATATTAATATAGCCTAAATTCTAAGTTGGGTTAGTAGTAATATACAAACCAAATTTCATAAAATTTGGTTCAGCCTTTTGTGCGTGAAAAGGTAACAAACAAACAAACATACACGTAAGAAACAAAATGGACTTATGGTGCTTATGACATGTGAAACGAAAAAGTATCGTGAAATTCTGAGAAAAAATCAATGTACAGACAGAGGTTACAATTATTTATATATTTAGATACAAAGTTTTGAACGGACATTATTTTCGTCATCTCCAAGTTGCAAAAAGTGGACGTTAATTAGTAATAATAATAATCTCAACAACGGGAAGCGGGAATTGTAAACAAACAAGCCAGCCAGCCTCGTACTGCTGTATAGATAGACCGGAAATACAAACATTTAATGAAATATATCTAAATATAACATATTAATTTTATTGAAAACAATTTACTAAAGTTTGTGCTGTATTTTGTAATGAATCAGAATCAGTTTTGTCTCATTCACTCATATCATTAGTAATGCAAAAACAAAAGAAGGGTCAACAGAACGCATTTGCTAAGTAAAAGACCGTCGTGCAGGGGCTGCTTAAACTAAGCAGATTTCCCAAATAAGTTTTAGATTATAGAAATTTCACGAGAATATAAAAGTTACTGAAATAGCCGACCTAGCTAGCCTGAAACTCACGACTACAACCGAAGTTAGAAGATCTCATCAGTTCCGTAACGCTCAATAAAATGCAAATATCTCGGTTAAAATTCAAGATAGAGAATAAATGGAAACATAATAATATTTATAGTACATGCAATTTGCAAAAATATTGATTCTATACACTTTTTCGTATCGTAACGGAGATATTTCGAATTTTCAAAATTCTCTCACTCAAAAGCCCCCCACCACTGGTCCGATGTCAGTTATTAACGAACTCGATTTTTCGATTTACATAAAACGATCGATGTCGAGTTTGGTAACGATCAAACAAAATTTCGACCGCTAGAACAGTAACAGACAAATATATACATATATACAGTTTTGGACGGACCTCATTTTCGTCATCTAATAGGACATTTGAAGACATTTTTCGAAAATCGCGTCATGAGTACGATAGCCTGTTCCATGTGACAGGGTTGTGGGGCGACAACCTGTTCCATGCGACAGGGCTGTGAGGCGATAACCTGTTCCATGTGACAGGGCTGCGGGGCGATAACCTGATCCATGTGACAGGGCTGTGAGGCGATAACCTGTTCCATGCGACAGGGCTGTGAGGCGATAACCTGTTCCATGCGACAGGGCTGTGGGGCGATAACCTGATCCATGTGACAGGGCTGTGAGGCGATAACCTGTTCCATGCGACAGGGCTGTGGGGCGATAACCTATTTCATGTGACAGGGCTGCGGGGCGACAACCTGTTCCATGCGACAGGGCTGGGCGGCGTTACACTGTTCCATGCGACAGGGCTGTGGGGCGATACCCTGTTCCATGTGACAGGGCTGTGGGGCGATAGCCTGTTCCATGTGACAGGGCTGTGGGGCGATAGCATGTTCCATGTGACAGGGCTGTGCGGCGATAGCCTGCTCCATGTGACAGGGCTGTGGGGCGATAGCCTGTTCCATGTGACAGGGCTGTGGGGCGATAGCCTGTTCCATGTGACAGGGCTGTGGGGCGATAGCCTGTTCCATGTGACAGGGCTGTGGGGCGATAGCCTGTTCCATGTGACAGGGCTGTGGGGCGATAGCCTGTTCCATGTGACAGGGCTGTGGGGCGATAGCCTGTTCCATGTGACAGGGCTGTGGGGCGATAGCCTGTTCCATGTGACAGGGCTGTGGGGCGATAGCCTGTTCCATGTGACAGGGCTGTGGGGCGATAGCCTGTTCCATGTGACAGGGCTGTGGGGCGATAGCCTGTTCCATGTGACAGGGCTGTGGGGCGATAGCCTGTTCCATGTGACAGGGCTGTGGGGCGATAGCCTGTTCCATGTGACAGGGCTGTGAGGCGATAGCCTGTTCCATGTGACAGGGCTGTGGGGCGATAACCTGTTCCATGCGACAGGGCTGTGAGGCGATAGACTGTTCCATGCGACAGGGCTGTGGGGCGATAGCCTGCTCCATGTGACAGGGCTGTGGGGCGATAGCCTGTTCCATGTGACAGGGCTGTGGGGCGATAGCCTGTTCCATGTGACAGGGCTGTGGGGCGATAGCCTGTTCCATGTGACAGGGCTGTGGGGCGATAGCCTGTTCCATGTGACAGGGGTGTGCGGTGATAGCCTGTTCCATGTGACAGGGCTGTGCGGTGATAGCCTGTTCCATGTGACAGGGGTGTGCGGTGATAGCCTGTTCCATGTGACAGGGCTGTGGGGTGATAGCCTGTTCCATGTGACAGGGCTGTGGGGCGATAGCCTGTTCCATGTGACAGGGCTGTGGGGCGATAGCCTGTTCCATGTGACAGGGCTGTGCGGAGATAGCCTGATCCATGTGACAGGGCTGTGGGGCGATAGCCTGTTCCATGTGACAGGGCTGTGGGGCGATAGCCTGTTCCATTTTACAGGGCTGTGGGGCGATAGCCTGTTCCATGTGACAGGGCTGTGGGGCTATAGCCTGTTCCAGGTGACAGGGCTGTGGGGCGATAGCCTGTTCCATGTGACAGGGCTGTGGGGCGATAGCCTGTTCCATGTGACAGGGCTGTGGGGCGATAGCCTGTTCCATGTGACAGGGCTCTGGGGCGATAGCCTGTTCCATGTGACAGGGCTGTGGGGCGATAGCCTGTTCCATGTGACAGGGCTCTGGGGCGATAGCCTGTTCCATGTGACAGGGCTGTGGGGCGATAGCCTGCTCCATGTGACAGGGCTGTGGGGCGATAGCCTTTTCCATGTGACAGGGCGGTGGGGCGATAGCCTTTTCCATGTGACAGGGCTGTGGGGCGATAGCCTGTTCCATGTGACAGGGCTGTGGGGCGATAGCCTGTTCCATGTGACAGGGCTGTGGGGCGATAGCCTGTTCCATGTGACAGGGCTGTGGGGCGATAGCCTGTTCCATGTGACAGGGCTGTGGGGCGATAGCCTGTTCCATGTGACAGGGCTGTGGGGCGATAGCCTTTTCCATGTGACAGGGCTGTGGGGCGATAGCCTGTTCCATGTGACAGGGCTGTGGGGCGATAGCCTGTTCCATGTGACAGGGCTGTGGGGCGATAGCCTGTTCCATGTGACAGGGCTGTGGGGCGATAGCCTGTTCCATGTGACAGGGCTGTGGGGCGATCGCCTGTGCCTGTTCCATGTGACCGCGCTGTGGGGCGAGAGCCTGTTCCAAGTGACAGGGCTGTGGGGCGATAGCCTGTTCCATGTGACAGGGCTGTGGGGCGATAGCCTGTTCCATGTGACAGGGCTGTGGGGCGATAGCCTTTTCCATGTGACAGGGCTGTGGGGCGATAGCCTGTTCCATGTGACAGGGCTGTGGGGCGATAGCCTTTTCCATGTGACAGGGCTGTGGGGCGATAGCCTTTTCCATGTGACAGGGCTGTGGGGCGATAGCCTTTTCCATGTGACAGGGCTGTGGGGCGATAGCCTGTTCCATGTGACAGGGCTGTGGGGCGATAGCCTTTTCCATGTGACAGGGCTGTGGGGCGATAGCCTTTTCCATGTGACAGGGCTCTGGGGCGATAGCCTGTTCCGTGTGACAGGGCTGTGCGGTGATAGCCTGTTCCATGTGACAGGGCTGTGGGGCGTTCCAAATATAGATCTTCCACTTGGAACACATCCAATCATCCTTCATTTATACTTATTCAACTGTCTTCCACCACTAAAACGTCATTGAAGTTTAAATGTTGTCTATAATCTACAAGCGATTAGCCACTGGTTAGAATTAGAAGGTGATTCAAAGTAAACACTAATTCTATGATTATTGCTGTTCTCGGGCAGGTTCCTTTATTGGGGTTTGATGAAGCGGTAGATGAAAGGGCAGAGCTAGCAATAAGGATGTGCCTCCTGCCTGCCTGTTTGAGTCGATGCTCCCATCCTACCTTGTCTTGTGCACAAATACAATCCCCGCAACACAGACCTCCCTCTCTCTCTCTCTCTCTCTCTCTGTTTACGTCACACTCATCCTCACTCTACAAAAGAATGAGCTCAACAAAAATAAATACCTGTGTTTATTCACTGAATGTAATATAAAAGCGATTTGAAGTGAAAAAAAGTCCCTCACACTGGTGCTGAGTAAACTTAGCTTATTTCGGTCGTGCTGGTGCACCTAAATTCTATTTCCTCCACTAAGAAGTCTATGTAAGCACAACTAGCGATTTAAGTTGGAGAAGATGAACGTGATGCTGGAAAGTAAAGGAGTAGGTTGGGGGCTTAACCGAAAACTAAAAAAAAATGCAAATAACTTTATTAATAAATAAAGGAATACAAATAAGTGAAAGGGCTAATTAAACAAAAAAAAAAAAAGTCCGGCGCGCAGGGGCTGCGTAAACTAAACAAGTTTCCCGCGTAAGATTAATAATAAGGGAAATCTGCTAATAGGCACACCTACATACTCGTGATAATAATGTGGTTTATTATATAGCAGAGTATTATTTATGTAACAAGACTAGAAGTGGCTGTTTACTGAAGGCAGAAAACTGACAAAATGCAAATATCTCCGTTAATATTAAAGATGGGCCATAAATGAATATAAGAATATTTATATTAAATTTAATTTCAATAAGATTGATTTTATACAATTTTTCGATCCGACGTATAGTAATGGAGATATTTAGATTTGTCGAAAATCATCCCCCTAACCCCCCCCCTCCCACTGGTCCGATTTCAGCCATTAACGAACTTTTTTTATTTTTATATAAAAGGTTTAAATATCGAGTTTGGTAACAATAAAACTAAAATTGCGACCACTAAGGCGTTAACAGACTAATGTAAATAATTTTGAATGGACCTCATTTTCGTCATCTCCAGGGTCGGATCGATGGACTTTTGATGAAAATTTTTGAAAATCGCGTCCGACTTATAGTAATTTCAATAATTCTAAATAGTAGATTTTAAAATTCTACCCCGCTAAATCCCCCCCCCCGCCTTCCCCTTGTCCTATTTCAGCCGTTAACGAACTTGACCTTTCTTTTTACATTAAATGACTAAATACCAAGTTTGATAACGATCAAGGAGGAAAGGAAATGAAGTAATGAAGAAAGGCCAAGGAGAAGTGAGGACAAATGCTATACACTAATATACTCAGGAGTACCGGCTGGGCTGAGAGCAAAGGAAGGCGTAGGAATGATAATTTCAGAGAGGCTGTTTGCACGTGTCGAAAGCTGGGAGCCTGTTTCTTCAAGAATTATAGTGGCAAACAAGGAACTGTCCTTAGGAAAAGTGACCCTTATACAAGTCTACGCCCCGACAGAGGATGGCGATGCAATGGAAAAAGAACAGTTTTATGCAGAACTTGATAGGGAAGTAGTCAAAGGGCAAAATCAAAATAGATCTACTATGCTAAAATAGGACTACATGCAGGTGAGCATACCAGGAACAGAAATGGTCAGAAGCTGATAGATTATTGTATAGACCATGACCTTCTTATCGGCAATACTTGGTTCCCACATAAACTTGTCCATAAAATTACCTTCTCTGCTGAGGAAAGAGTGGCAAACAGCATAATTGACTAAATTATATATAGCAAGAGTATAAGGCGCTTCTTCAGTGACGTAAAAGTCATAAGAGGAGCCGAAATAGGATCGGATCATTACCTACTCATTGGAGATACCCAAATCCTCCAACCCAGGAAGGAACAAAAGAAAAAATACAAGAAAATAGACATTGTAAAGCTGCAAGTACCTAAAAACAAAGCAAGGTATGAAGAACTTCTGGCTCAGAAACTCCAGACCAGTATTGAGAGAAGAAATGTTGACAAGTTATGGTCAGAGATCAAGAAAGCTATCTTGGAGTCAGCAGAAACAGTATGCGGGACAGCAGTAATATCTGAAAAGGTAAAGCGAACCAAATGGTGGAACGAATGAGTTAAAGCTGCAATAGGAAGGAAAAAGCTGGCTTGGAAAGCATATTACAGGACCAAGAGTATTGCAGATTGGGAGCTATATGTCAGAAGAAGAAATAAAGCTAAACAGGTAGTCAGAGCAGCAAAGAAGAGGAGCCCAGAGGATTCGGCCAGAGCCTACAAAATGACTATACGAATACCATAAGGACCAAAACTGTCAAGGCACTGAAAGGCAAAAGAAGCAAGCTATAACAAATATAAAGGATGAAAGAGGGAACCTGCTTACCATGGATGAGGAAATCCTGGAGAGATGGAACCACCAATATGCAGAAGTGTTCTCCAGAGCACGAGAGAAAACACCTCCAGGTAGAGTTGCACCAGCAAAGGAAGACTACGACGATATAATTTAGGAAGAGGAGGTAGAGAGAGTTGTAGAGGAGTTTAAAACAGCAAAAGCAGCAGAGAGATGGTATAGTCCCAGAGCTAATTAAATATGGAGGGACAGAGCTATGTAAACACCTCCAAGCACTCTTTCAAGAAGTTTTCACTCAAAACGTCATGCCAAAGGAGTGGGAGTATAACATCCTCGTCCCGATACATAAGAAAGGAAGCTCAAGTGACTGTGGAAACTATAGACCTAGTTTGCCTTTCCCAGGTGGTCTACAAACTCTACACTGCCATCCTAGAACGAAAGCTGAGACTGCTGGTGGAGGGAAACTTGGAGGAGGAACAGGCTGCTTTCCGACCAAACCGACATACTCAGGATCACATCTTCTCCCTAAGGACTATAATAGAAAAAGCCTGGGAAAGAGGCAAAAGCATGTACCTGGCGTTCCTTGATATTAACCCTTAACTGGCCTAGGTGTCTTTAAAGACACCGTTCATATTTAACCCTTTCAGAGAGCAACTGCTTTTATTCTTACCCTTTTGGGCCACAGTCCACACCCCTGTAACCTCCCAAGCCTCTTTCTCAACCCCACCCCCTAAACCCCTTTCTCTGAGCCCCCTTTTCACCCCTCCCCCAAGCCCTTCACTGTGAACCCCCTTCTCAACCCCCCCCCCTAAACCCCTCTCTTTGAGCCCCCTTCTCACCCCACCCCAAGCCCTTCACTGTGAACCCCCTTCTCACCCACCCCCTAAACCCCTCTCTTTGAGCCCCTTCTCACCCCTCCTCCAAATCCCTCTCTCTGAGCCCCTTCTCAACCCCACCCCCAAATCCGTCTCTCTGAGCCCCTTTCTCAACACCACCCCTAAACCCCTCTCTTTGAGCGTCCTTTTCACCCCTCCCCCACGCCCCTCACTGTAAACCCCCTTCTCACCCCTCCCCCAAATCCGTCTCTTTGAGCCCCCTTCTGCACCCACCCCCAAATACGTTTATCTTCGCCCCTTTCTCAACCCCCCCCCCCCCTAAACCCCTCTCTCTGAGCCCCCTTCTCACCCCTCCCCCAAATCCGTCTCTCTGAGCCTCTTTCTCAACCCCACCCCTAAACCCCTCTCTTTGAGCCTCCTTTTCACCCCTCCCCAAGCCCCTCACTGTGAACCCTCTTCTCTAACCCCCCCCCATAACCCATCTCTTTGAGCCCCCTTCTCACCCCTCCCCCAAACCCCTCTCTCTGAGCCCCTTTCTCAACCCCACCCCCTAAACCCCTTTCTCAGAGCCCCCTTTCCACCCCTCTACAAGCCCCTCACTGTGAACCCCCTTCTCAACCCCCCCTAAAACCCTCTCTTTGAGAGCCCTTCTCAACCCCCCCCCCTAAACCCCTCTCTCTGAGCTCCCTTTTCACCCCTCCCCCAAGCCCCTCACTATGCACCCCTTTCTTATCCCCCCACTATAAACCCCTCTCTCTGAGCCCCCTTCTTTGACCCTCCTGAACCTCCCTTCTCTGACCCCCTCTCTAAATCCCCCCCTCTGAACTTCATCTCTCTAAGCCCCCCCCCTCCCTGTACTTCCCCTCTCCGATCATCCTATCGGAACTCCTCTCTGAACCTCTCCTTTCTGAAACTCCCCCCCTGAACTTCCCCTCTCTGAGCCCCCTCTGTGACCCCCCTCTCCGATCATCATATCTGAACTCCCTTCTGACCCTCCCCTGTCTTAAACGCCCCCCCCCGTACCCGCCCCTCTCTGAGCCCCCTCTCGGACCCCCCTCTCCGATCATCCTATCTGAACTCCCCTCTGAACCTCTCCTTTCTGAAAGTCCCCCCCCCCTGAACTTCCCCTCTCTGACCCCACTCTCCGATCCTACTATATGAACTCCCCTCTGAACCTCTCATTACTGTAAGTCCCCCCCCCTGACCTTCCCCTCTCTGAGCCCCCTCTCTGACCACCCTCTCCGATCATCCTATCTGAACTCCCCTCTGAACCTCTCCTTTCTGAAAGCCCCCCCCCCTGGACTTCCTCTCTCTGAGCCCCCTCTCTGACCCCCATCTCCGATCATCCTATCTGAACTCCCCTCTGAACCTCTCCTTTCTGAAACTCCCCTCCCCTCCTGAACTTCCCCTCTTTGAGCCCCTTCTCTGACCGCCCCCCTCTCTGAACATCCTATATTAACTCCCCTTTGAACCTCTACTCTCTGAAACCCACCCCCTCTGAAATTCCAGTCTCTGAGCCCCTTCTCTGACCAACCCCCTCACTCAACCCTCCCCCCCCTCTTCGAATATACATTTTCTATTTACAGGCCCTGAGTGAATGATTTTTGTCTTCATCTTTATTTATAAAAGTGTATCTTTATATTTAATTCAACGTAAAAAGGCTTGTATTGGTAGCCTCTGCGAGACGGACTTTTATTACTCTACTTATACATGACAAATTGAGAACGGTTATGTTAAAGTTACAAACTTCTTCTAATCAGGCTGCCTTTAAAAAGTTAGATTTGATGAATTGAACACTAGATAATTTTACCTGTTAAAGCAGGAATCTAATTCAGGGCAGCAAGCTTGGAAAGAGAAGTGAGGCTAACGTTTTAAATCATAACTCAAGTCAGAGATCTGGTCTCAAGAATTATAACTACGGATATTAATGTTTGAGGCGAAAAGGGAGTAGACGGTTCCTGTGAAGTTGGAGGAATGTCCCAAGACGGAAGAATGAGAGTTGTGTGAAGAATAGCTGAGAGACGTAAAGAGAATGCATGGTCGCCGGCGATAATTCTGACAAATGGAATGAGGGGTGGCATCCCACCTTAGGTAGTGGCAGTTAAGGATGATAGAGGCAGGTGGCAAGTGGCAGGTGGGTGGGATCGGGGCATTTGGCAGTTCCTTCATATCTATTAGGATGAATGTTAAATAAATAGTTTAATGACTTATTGTTTTACTCTTGAATCCTAGCCACAATTACTGTTTACACCCTACCAGCACTGAAATCACCTCTACGTGTTCCCATTTCAGCTTTATGTTTCCATAAATCCAAGGAGTGTGCTATTTATCAAATAACAATTTTGCACTCCAACCCAAAACCTTAATTGATGACTCCAAAAAAATAGGTTTATAACTCTGATACTAAAAGTGCGGTGTATGTTGGTGGCATCTTGGTATAATGTTTTTTTTTTGTTTTATTTTTGGATTTATTTACGATTTATGATATGGACATCATATCATATAATTACTTATTAACGTCCACTTTTTACAACTCAGGCTAATTGGGACGGGTTATCTACAGGTTACCACCCCCTCCTAGCCAGGGTGGGACTTAAGATGTTATTTAATGAATTTCGTCACTAAATAAATTCCTTTTCCCATGCAAGACTCGAACTCGCCACTCTAGGTTTACCATGTGAGGTTAAAGTCAACGCTTTAACTCACATGGCTAACCTGAGCCCCATCATATCATAGGTGATTTGGTTTTTGTATTCTTCTATTAGTTGTTACATTTTATTTAATATACTTTTCAATTTTACGTCAGCAAAATCGCTTCCTTTGCGAAGCTCTTAAATTAAATGTTAATGGTGTTATATTTTTAAGTATTGAGCCTTAAGTAAACACTCAGTTATACTTTTTCTTTTACCTTTCTCAACTGAGTTGGTGCAATTCTCGTTTCAATGCACATCCAAATATAGGCTTATAATAGTGAAAATAAATAGAGAATATAAGGTGGGATGAGATTGCCACTGCAGTCATTCCTCAAATTGGCTCAGTTTAAGAAGGATGGCCTTCCCACTGCCAGTCACGTTTTGCAAGTTTATTGCTAATTTTCAAAAAGTAATAACACTTTTTTTTTTAGGACACTAACCAGGAAAACCTCTACGACTTACAAGAACATTTGACGGAAGGAATACATTAGCAACATATTCTCATACCTACACAAAATTCAAATATATGACATAAATCTAACATACAAATTACATCTGTGGCGTGGAACACGATCTCAAATTACATGCAAGTATTTATATCTGATTAAATGTTGGTGTTGTTTGTTAATGTCCACGTTGTGCTACGGCTGACAGTGATTGGTTATTTACATGTAGTCAAGCACCTATTCGATCCGGGGGAGGGGGGGGGCATGGATTTTATTTAAAGAGTTCGTCAATAAATATATTCCTATTGCTCAGGTAGAATGGACCTCGCCGCTCTAAGCCAATCTGAGCCTCAATATTAAATGAATTGGTGAACCTACATTTGGGCAAGTATAATTTAGCGAAAGGGAAGGGAGATGTGTGTCATGGATGGCCAGCTAGATGGAGGATCCTTTTCCTCTATCTGGCAATTTATCATGTATTTATTTCCTGAAGCTAGAGATTAATGGAGCCGGCCAGGAAGCGGCGGGGAGGGGGGCTACTTCACCCATACCACTTCTTTGCCCCCCCCCTACACTTACAAGCGGCGGGGAGGGGGCTACTTCACCCATACCATTTCCTTGCCCCCCCCCCTACACTTACAAGCGGAGGGGAGGGGGCTACTTCACCCATACCACTTCTTTGTCCCCCCCCTACACTTACAAGCGGCGGAGAGGGGGCTACTTCACCCATACCACTTCTTTGCCCTCCCCCTACACTTACAAGCGGCGGGGAGGGGGCTACTTCACCCATACCACTTCTTTGTCCTCCCCCCTACACTTACAAGCGGTGGAGAGGGGGCTACTTCACCCATACCACTTCTTTGTCCCCCCCCCCACTACACTTACATCCTCCATCTTTCTTTCCAAATGTCATTTACTCTATAAATTTCAATGATTATTTTTCTAAAAAATATAAATAAAAAAATGTTGTCTTAAAGATAATTGATTTATTCGCTGTGAGAGAAAAAAACTACTCGTATAAATATTAAAACAAGAGGATATTCATTTTCAATGAAATTAATGTGTTATATTCTGATATATTAATTGTTTTCTTTCCTGTAGGCAGAGCGGTTATTTACATTCGAGACGCCTCCTATAGGGAGGTTTCTTATTTTCATTAGTATTTATTCTCGATGGGGCTACAATGTTGTACTTATTTCATGTAGAACTTGACGAGGGAAATCTGCTTAGTTTACACAGCCCCTGCCTCACAGACTTTTACATAATTATGACGGAAATAAATACTGTCACATCATATTTGCAGTCAGTCAGAATTGCCCCTTACACAAGCACCAATTTAACAACTTTTATAGTTCATCAAATAATCCATTGTTTCTTAAATACTTAAAAACATCAATACATTTTTTGACTCAGTGAGAATTTTAATATACTTTTGAGCAATTTTAAATTGTGTAAATGTACTTGTATATAGGAATAACATAATTTTATTATTTATACTATTTTAGTGGTTGTCTTTATTACTTGTATTTAATGTTTATCTTTTGTTTTTTTATTTGATGGTTTCGTTATTCTTATTTTTCTATAATATTGTTGTTATTGTAAATTGTTAAACTTTGGCTCAAACTGCCTTTTTGCGGCTGCTCCTGTATAAATAAATTTAAAAAAGTAGAACAGAGTAGACTGGAAATAATTCAAATGCAATAAGGGCACCAACCAAATGGCGGATTACTTATTTTTTCTTCACAACTCCGTTAATATGGCTATCAAATGAAATGGCTTTACAAGTTGGTGGATCATAGTGTTCAGGCATTTTTTTTTATTCAAATTAAAATCTACGTATTTATATACCATCAGTGTGTCGCAATTTGGGCGATTCCCAATGTGTCATATTACATAAATAAAAGTTGGTATAGCTATTTTATTTAAAAAAAAACAATTATGTTCAAATATTTATAGTCATATGTAAAAGCAAATTAATGTCTTCTCTAGGGGATATTAGTGGTGTTTCACAATAATAAAACCCAATTCGTTAAGTATAAATGCTTTTACACAAACTAGACATCAGGAAAAACCACGACGAACTTATAAAACAAATACGCCATAATATAACACTATTAAAAAACCGACTCACTTTCAATCACTTTCAAGTGGTCGAGGTACACGCAGGAATTATGGGCAATGAAATAGTCGATATCCAGGCTAAAAGTGCCTCTAAAAGTAGCGAAGAGGTAATTTACAATAAAATTACTCCAACTGTGTTAAAATCTTTGCTAAGAGTAAAAAGTATTAATTTATGGCAAGAGAGATGGAATCAACCAGATAAAGGATTGCATCTACAATCATATATCCCTATTTTAAAAACCAATATCCCACTACCCCAACATACATTTTATCTAAAACAAATACAAACTGGACACGGAAATACAAACTTTTACTTATATAGATTCAAACTTTCTGACTCAAATACTAGTCAATGTGACAGTTAAACTGAACAGACATTCACCCACCTGATTTATGAATGTAGGCTGACTCAAGACATACGAAGACAGTTAAAGACTCACATTCCCGCTTGGCCTATCAGTCCTGATATTTCATTTTCAACACATCTAAATTTATTAAAAGCAATAGCCTATTATATTCGAATGATAGAGGAAAAGAAAATATAATATTAATATTATGTAATTTTTTTTTGGTTATTTAATTGTATTCCTAATTGTTCTCATTTAATATTTTTTTGTAAAATTTAATTTTCATGATCTTTTTAAGATTTTTAATATGTATATATATATATATATATATACTAGCTAAGGTACCCGGCTTCGCCTGGGAATTCATTTGAGGCTGAATGGTGATGGTATTTTTTTGGCAAGGCTTTACTTTGCACAATATTTTGACATTTCCCCGTCCCAGTGTTTAGGGTTAATACCCGTCGTTTTTTTTTTTGTAAGTCTTCACTGTCCTGCATATTGTCATATTTCCCGTTTCCTGTGCATTATGCATAGATTTCAGCTATTAAGGACAAAATATTAACATAGATTTGAATTAATTTTTCTCGGTGAGGTACCTGGTAGTTCATATTGGACAGAATTGTTGAGCATATCATTATTTCTGCGCAAATTACTTTAGTTTTACTGTATATCTCGTTTATAATTCGGTATACGAAAAAAGTGTATATAACAAAAGTTACTTTAAATAACAAAATAAACATATTTTGTTATGTGCATATTTGCAGAAAAAACAATAGAAAACGAAATACCGCTATTTTTAAATTCAGGCCTTCCTTACAACCCCCACTCCTGCCCGTCCCTAGAAATGTTGGTATGGCTTATTATAATGAATACATTAGTGCTAATACACATACCGAGTTTTATTTAGATTGGTTGGGTCTTTTGTCCCAAATAAAACTGTTCATTTCCGCTATATGTTTTAGCGTATATCTCGTTTATAATTCGGTATACGAAAAAAGCTTATATAACAAAAGTTACTCTAAATAACAAAATAAACAACTCTTGTTATGTTCATATTTGCCGAAAAACGAATAGAAATCGAAATACCGCTATTTTTAAATTCAGGCCTCCCTTACAACCCCCACTCCTGCCCGTTCCTAGAAATGTTAGTGTAGCTTGTTATAATGAAAGCGTTAGTGCTAATACATATACCGAGTTTTATTTATTTCGGCTGGGTCTTTTATCCCAAATGAAATTGTTCACTTCCGCTGTAGGTTTTAGCGTATATCTCGTTTATAAATCGGTATATGAAAAAAGTGTATATAACAAAAGTTAGTCTAAATAATAAAATAAACAACTTTTGTTATGTTCATATTTGACGAAAACCCAATAGGAAACGAAATATCGCTATTTTTAATTTCAGGCCTCCCTTATAACCCCCACTCCTGTTCATCTCAGAGAATTTTAATATAGCCTAAAGTCTAAGTTGGGTTAGTAGTAATATACATACCAAGTTTCATAAAATTCGGTTCAGCCGTTTATGCGTGAAAAGGTAACAAACAAACAAACAAACAAACAAACAAACAGACACCAAAGAAACAAATTGTAGTTATGGTGTCTAGGGCATGTGAAACGAAAAGTTATCGTGAAATTTCGCGAAAAAAATCAATGTACAGACAGAGGTTACAATTTTATATATATATATATATATATATATATATATATATACTAGCTCAGATACCCGGCTTCGCCCGGGAATTGATTTGAGGCCGAATGGTGATTGTATTTTTTTGGCAAGGCTTTCCTTTACACAATATTTTAACATTTACCCGTCCCAGTGTTTAGGGCTAATACCCGTCGTTTCTGTGGATTTGTTAATAAAAAAATTTGTAAATTCAGGCCTCCCTCATAACCCCCACTCTTGCCCGTTCCAAGAAATGTTAGTAGGGTTTATTATAAGGATGGCATTAGTGCTAATACACATACCGAGTGTTTTATTTAGTTCAGTTGAGTCTTTTGTGCCAAATAAAATTGTTGACTCCCGGTATAATTTTTAGCGTATAACGCCTTTATACTTCGGTATACGACGATATTGTATATAACAAAAGTTTCTCTAAATAAGAAAATAAACAACTTTTGTTATGTACATATTTGCCGAAACCCCAATAGGAAACGAAATATCACTATTTTTAATTTCAGACCTCTCTTATAACCCCCACTCCTACCTGTCCCTAGAAATGTTAGTATGGCTTATTATAAGGAAGGTGTTAGTACTAATTCACATACCAAGTTTGGTTTAGTTCGGTTGAGTCTTTTGTGCCAAATAAAATTGTTGTCTCCCGCTATAATGTTTAGCGTATAACGCCTTTATACTTCGGTATACGACGATAGTGTATATAAAAAAAGTTTCTCTAAATAAGAAAATAAACAACTTTTGTCATGTACATATTTGCTGAAAAAGCAATAAGAAACGAAATATCGCTATTTTTAGTTTCAGGCCTCCCTTATAACCCCCACTCCTGCCCGTCCCTAGAAATGTTAGTATGGCTTATTATGAGGAAGTCGTTAATACTAATTCACATACCGAGTTTGGTTTAGTTCGGTTGAGTCTTTTGTGCCAAGTAAAATTGTGGACTTCCGTATACGAAAAACGTGTATATAACAAAAGTTACTCTAAATAACAATTTGAACAACTTTTGTTATGTTTATATTTGCTGAAAACCCTATAGGAAACGAAATATCGCTATTTTTAATTTCAGGCCTCCCTTATAACCCCCACTCCTGTTCGACTCAGAGAATTTTAATATAGCCTAAAGTCTAAGTTGGGTTAGTAGTAATATACATACAAAGTTTCATAAAATTCGGTTCAGCCGTTTATGCGTGAAAAGGTAACAAACAAACAAACAAACAAACAAACAAACAGACACCAAAGAAACAAATTGTAGTTATGGTGTCTAGGGCATGTGAAACGAAAAGTTATCGTGAAATTTCGCGAAAAAAATCAATGTATAGACAGAGGTTACAATTTTATATATATATATATATATATATATATATATATATATATATATATATATATAGATACTTGTAACCTCTGTCTGTACATTGATTTTTTTCGCGAAATTTCAAGATAACTTTTCGTTTCACATGTCGTAGATACCATAACTGCATTTTGTTTCTTTCGTGTATGTTTGTTTGTTTGTTTATTTGTTTGTTTGTTACTTTTTCACGCATAAACGGCTGAACCGAATTTTATGAAACTTGGTATATATATTACAACTAACCCAACGTAGACTTTAGGCTATGTTAATATTCTCTGAGACGAACAGGAGTGGGGGTTATAAGGGAAGCCTGAAATTAAAAATAGCGATATTTCGTTTCCTATTGGTTTTTCGGCAAATATGCACATAGCAAAAGTTGTTTATTTTGTTATTCAGAGTATATACACTTTTGTTGTATACCTAAGTATAAATGAGTTATACGGTAAACACTATAGCAGAAGTCAATAGTTTTACTTGGCACAAGGGAATCAACCGAACTAAATAAAACTCGGTATGTGTATTAGCACTATTGCCTTCATTATAATAAGCCATACTAACATTTCTAGGGACGGGCAGGAGTGGGAGTTATAAGGGAGGCCTGAAATTAAAAATAGCAGTATTTCGTTTTCTATTGGTTTTTTCTGAAAATATGCATATGACACAAGTTGTTTATTTTGTTATTTAAAGTAACTTTTGTTATAAACACCATCGTCGTATAACAAAGTATAAACGAGATATACAATAAAAACTAAAGCGGGAGCCAACAATTTTGTTGGGTACTAACGATTGAACAGAACTTAACAAAACTTGGAATGTGAATTACCATTAATTCTTCCACGATTATAAGATATATTAAAATTTTTAGGTCCAAACGGGAGTGGGGGTTATAAGAGAGGCCTGAAATGAAAAATTGCGATATTCCGCTCCCCATTGGTTTTTCAACGATTTTCTATAAAAAATGTCCGTCACGCAGGGGCTGCGTAAACTAAGCAGATTTCCCCTGTGAAATTTTACAATAGAGAAATCTGCATACTGGTAACACAATACCACCGTGATTAGATATAGAGAAATCTTTCAGTTAATTAAAATAAATACCCAACTGAAACGGCTTCTGAATTGTAAGAATAATTTATATTTTAATAACTCAAATTTCAGTAGTCCAAGAACTAAAGAAGGGGAAGGGGGTGGCGAATGAACAAAACGTATTTGCATAAATCTCACAAAGTAAGGAAGGTAAGGTAAGGTTAAAAACGCCAGGTGAGAAGAAGCTCCGCCTGAGCGGAGAAATGACGAAGATGGCCGACATAATCCGAACTATACCCGACCACAGACTTCATAAAAATGCAAATATCTCGGTTAATATTAAAGATAGAGAATAAATGTATATAACAATATTTATAGTAACTTTAATTTGCAATAAGATTGATTCTATACAATCGGATTTTCGATCCGATGCATAATAACGGAGATATTTTGAATTTTCGAAAATCCCCCCCCTTTAAACCCCCGTCCCTCTGGTCCAATTTCTACCATTAACGAACTTGACCTGTCTTTTTGCATAAAACGTTTAAATATCGAGTTTGGTAACGATCAAACAAAAATTGCGACCGTTAGAGCGTTATATATATATATAATTTTGAACGAACCTCATTTTCGTCATCTACTGGGTAGGATCGATGGACATTTGAAAAACATTTTCGAACATCGCGTCAAGAGTACGACCTCAATTGCTGATTTCCCTTAAGGAAAATCCACTAAAAAACTCGGGGCTGCGTACACTAAACAGATTTCCCACGTGAAGTGTTACAATAGAGAAATGTCACGAGAGCCGAACTGGTAAGGAAGGAAACGGCCGACCTAGGTTTTGGCGGGAAAGTTACTCTCATCCGTTACCTGCCCAGATTTAATAAAATGCAAATATCTCGGTTAATATTCAAGATAGAGAATAAATGTACAGAATAATATTTGTAGTAAATTTAATTTGCAATAAGATTGATTATATACAATTTTTCAATCCGACGTATAAGTAACGGAAATATTTCGAATTTTCAAAAATCCTCCCCTCTAAACGCCCCTTCCCACTGGTCCGATTTCAGCCGTTAACGAACTTGATCTTTCTTTTTACATAAAACGACTAAATATCGAGTTTACCGCTAGAGCGGTAACAGACAAATATATATATATATATATATATATATATATATACATATATATATACAGTTTTGAACGGACCTCATTTTCGTCATCTCCTAGGTAGGTTCGATGGACATTTGAAGAAAAAATTCGAAAATTCCGTCATGAGAACAACCTCAATAGCTGATTTCCCTCACGGGAAATCTGCTAATACCATCATTAGGCAGTGAATGATGATTTCCAGGGCATCGCCGGGTATATTAGCTAGGTTGTATATAGAAATGTCCGTCACGCGGGGGCTGCGTAAACTAAGCAGATTTCCCACGTAAAGTTTTACAATAGAGAAATCTGCCTAATAACAACTGTAGTAGTAAGTAACCTCTATACCTAATCACGAGTGACGAATAGTTACAGAAACGGCCACCAGAGCTCTCAGCTAAAAATACGAACATAGCTCCTGAATTAATAATTCGCGATATTTCATTCTTTATTTGTTTTTCGACAAACATGCACATAACAAATGTTGTTTACTTTGTTATTTAGATTAACTTTTTTTTTTTATACATTTCTCCAGGAACAATGTGTGGAGCAAGTAATTTGCGTAGAAATATTGATGTGCTCAACAATTCATTCCTATTTGAACTATTAGTTACATCAGATGGAAAAATTAATTCAAATTAATTTTAATATTTTGTCCTTAATAGCTGAAATCTATACATATTGCACAGGAGAAGGGAAATATGGCAATTTAGGGGACAGTGAAGACTTAAATAAAAAATTAATTTTATTATTAACATATGCCAACAACGGGTATTAACCCTAAACACTGGGACGGGTAAATGTCAAAATATTGTGCAAAGTAAAGCCTTGCCAAAAAAATACCATCACCATTCAGCCTCAAATGAATTCCCGGCCACTCCTACTCCTGATCCCTATATATCTATATATATATATATATATATATATATATATATATATATATATATATAGGGATCAGGAGTGGGAGTGGTTACGAATATTCACAATATCTCAGTCATAATGAGTCGGAGCGTAAAATGTTAAAAAACCAGTCATGTTAACCTAGTGCTGATCTACAATTGTTGTTCTATACATTTTCTCCCAACTCAAATATTAAGTGAGTTATTTTTATTTCCTTGTTTTCCATTTCTATTCTTGAAGTTATAACTTAGAAATAGAAAATATATTGTGAGAAGAGATGAGAGGTATGCTATGCCAGCAAGTATGCCAGCTATTCTATTTTATACAGCACGTGCCTGGCGAATTTTGATTACTCAACAGTTAAGCACTTTTCCCAACCAGTCGCATGGCACAATATCTATTTCAGACTATGGAAATCCCCTCGCGAGCAAAACCATCATACTTAAAAATTCTTCAGGTCAACCAAAACACAAACCAAAGATTAGCAACAGGTGTCTTTCGAGCAACTCCAAGTATATGATTGTGAGCAGAAACTGGAGACCTTCTGTTAAATCATCAATGTTCATATAACACATAAAATTGAAGCATATCAACACTTTATAAATAAAAGCATACATACACACTTTAGCATACATCACACAAAATCCGAACATGACCGATTATATTCATAATCCCTGTATGTTTCAAACGCTACTTACTTACAACATCACATTACATAACATTTGTTCCATACAATACAAAACAGCACCCTGCCTAATACATAAACCAAAAACTAACTTCGCCCTGAAAAATTCAAGAAATCAAACCCACTTGATTACACTAAATAGCAGACATATCCAGCAACATCACTGCTGATCTACAAGGCTTCCTTCTTGGACTGCAACACCTTACTAACGTATAACAAGACAACATTCATGTTTTTAATGACTCCTACAGTTGTATACAATCATTACTTGATCTTTACTCAACTCACCGACTAACAAGGGCAGTCACTGATTAAACATACATGGATTATGAATATAATCGGTCATGTTCGGATTTTGTGTGATGTATGCTAAAGTGTGTATGTATGCTTTTATGTATAAAGTGTTGATATGCTTCAATTTTATGTGTTATATGAACATTGATGATTTAACAGAAGGTCTCCAGTTTCTGCTCACAATCATATACTTGGAGTTGCTCGAAAGGCACCTGTTGCCAATCTTTGGTTTGTGTTTTGGTTGACCTGAAGAATTTTTAAGTATGATGGTTTTGCTCGCGAGGGGATTTCCATAGTCTGAAATAGATATTGTGCCATGCGACTGGTTGGGAAAAGTGCTTAACTGTTGAGTAATCAAAATTCGCCAGGCACGTGCTTTATAAAATAGAATAGCTGGCATACTTGCTGGCATAGCATACCTCTCATCTCTTCTCACAATATATTTTCTATTTCTAAGTTATAATTTCAAGAATTGAAATGAAAAACAAGGAAATAAAAATAACTCACTTAATATTTGAGTTGGGAGAAAATGTATAGAACAACAATTGTAGATCAGCACTAGGTTAACATGACTGGTTTTTTAACATTTTACGATCCGACTCATTATGACTGAGATATTGTGAATATTCGTAACCACTCCTACTCCTCATCCCTATATATATATATATATATATATATATATATATATATATATATATATATATATAGATATAGATATATAGGGATCAGGAGTAGGAGTGGCCGGGAATTCATGTGAGGCTGAATGGTGATGGTATTTTTTTGGCAAGGCCAAATTACTTTGCACAATATTATGACATTTACCCGTCCCAGTGTTTAGGGACAATACCCGTTGATGGCATATGTTAATAATAAAATTAATTTTTTATGTAAGTCTTCACTGTCCCCCAAATTGCCATATTTCCCTTCTCCTGTGCATTATGCATAGATTTCAGCTATTAAGGACAAAATATTAAAATTAATTTGAATTAATTTTTCCATCTGAGGTAACTAATAGTTCAAATAGGAATGAATTGTTGAGCACATCAATATTTCTACGCAAATTACTTAATCCACACATTGTTCCTGGAGAAATGTATAAAAAAAAAAAAAAGTTAATCTAAATAACAAAGTAAACAACATTTGTTATGTGCATGTTTGTCGAAAAACAAATAGACAATGAAATATCGCGAATTATTATTTCAGGCCTCCCGTATAACCCCCACTCCCGTACTAACCTAAACATTTCAATATAGCTTATAATCATGGAAGAATTAATGCTAATTAACATACCGAGTTTTGTTAACTTCGGTTCAATCATTAGCGCCCAATGAAATAGTTGACTCCCACTTTAGTTTATAGTGTATATCTCGTTTATAAATTGTTAAAAGACAAAAATGAATATCATTAAAGTTACTCTAAATAACAAAATAAAAAACTTTTGGCGTTAGTGCTAATTCACTCACCGATTTTGGTTTAGTTTTTTGTGCCAAATAAAATTGTTCACTCACGCAGTAGTTTTCAACGTATAACTCATTTATACTTACGTATACAACAAAAGTGCATATAACAAACGTTACTCTAAATAACAAAATAAACAACGTTTGCTATGTGCATATTTTCCGAAAAACCAATAGGAAACGAAATATCGCTATTTTTAATTTTAGGCTTCACTTATAACCCCCACTCTTGTTCGTCTCAGAGAATATTAAGCCTATAGTCTAAGTTGGGTTAGCAGTAATATACATACCAAGTTTCTTAAAATTCGGTTCAGCCATTTATGCGTGAAAAGGTAACAAACGAACAAACAAACAAATAAACAAACAAACATACAAGAAACAAACAAAATACAGTTATAGTATCTACGACATGTAAAACGAAAATTTATCGTAAAATTTCGCGAAAAAAAATCAATGTACAGACAGAGGTTACAATTATATATATATATATATATATATATATATATATATATATATATATATATATATATATACATGTAATTTTGAAATGCGCTTATTTTCGTCAACATCCAATCGATGGGCAAAATCGAAAATGGGCTCCTCATGAGTACAATGTTTCGAAAATCCCTCACCTCTGCCTTGAAGGATAATCTGCTAAAAACGTCGTGACTGTATATTAGGAGTGAATGAATAATGTTGTGTGGGTATTGTGCCACGATGGAGGAACTAGACAGCAATGAATAGTTATGTGGTCGTTGGAGTGGAAGGCGCTATAAAGGAAGGTGAATCTGGGAGTAGGCTAAGGCAGGCTCAGGAAGGAGGAAGTAAATGTTGGAGGCTGTTCTCCCGCTACACCAACTGCATCTTTCACCATCTTGCACAGATGGCCACTCAATCCTCAACCAACATAATCCCTACCTCTCACACTCATCTAGAACCGATCTACTAAAATACATCCGGTGAATCTGGGAGTAGGCTAAGGCAGGCTCAGGAAGGAGGAAGTAAATGTTGGAGGCTGTTCTCCCGCTACACCAACTGCATCTTTCACCATCTTGCACAGATGGCCACTCAATCCTCAACCAACACAATCCCTACCTCTACCCACTTCATCTAGACCGATCTACTAACATACATCCGGTGAATCTGGGAGTAGACTAAGGCAGGCTCAGGAAGGAGGAAGTAAATGTTGGAGGCTGTTCTCCCGCTACACCAACTGCATCTTTCACCATCTTGCACAGATGGCCACTCAATCCTCAACCAACACAATCCCTACCTCTACCCACTTCATCTAGACCGATCTACTAACATACATCCGGTGAATCTGGGAGTAGGCTAAGGCAGGCTCAGGAAGGAGGAAGTAAATGTTGGAGGCTGTTCTCCCGCTACACCAACTGCATCTTTCACCATCTTGCACAGATGGCCACTCAATCCTCAACCAACACAATCCCTACCTCTACCCACTTCATCTAGACCGATCTACTAACATACATCCGGTGAATCTGGGAGTAGGCTAAGGCAGGCTCAGGAAGGAGGAAGTAAATGTTGGAGGCTGTTCTCCCGCTACACCAACTGCATCTTTCACCATCTTGCACAGATGGCCACTCAATCCTCAACCAACACAATCCCTACCTCTACCCACTTCATCTAGACCGATCTACTAACATACATCCGGTGAATCTGGGAGTAGACTAAGGCAGGCTCTCAGGAAGGAGGAAGTAAATGTTGGAGGCTGTTCTCCCGCTACACCAACTGCATCTTTCACCATCTTGCACAGATGGCCACTCAATCCTAAACCAACACAATCCCTACCTCTACCCACTTCATCTAGACCGATCTACTAACATACATCCGGTGAATCTGGGAGTAGGCTAAGGCAGGCTCAGGAAGGAGGAAGTAAATGTTGGAGGCTGTTCTCCCGCTACACCAACTGCATCTTTCACCATCTTGCACAGATGGCCACTCAATCCTAAACCAACACAATCCCTACCTCTACCCACTTCATCTAGACCGATCTACTAACATACATCCGGTGAATCTGGGAGTAGGCTAAGGCAGGCTCAGGAAGGAGGAAGTAAATGTTGGAGGCTGTTCTCCCGCTACACCAACTGCATCTTTCACCATCTTGCACAGATGGCCACTCAATCCTCAACCAACACAATCCCTACCTCTACCCACTTCATCTAGACCGATCTACTAACATACATCCGGTGAATCTGGGAGTAGGCTAAGGCAGGCTCAGGAAGGAGGAAGTAAATGTTGGAGGCTGTTCTCCCGCTACACCAACTGCATCTTTCACCATCTTGCACAGATGGCCACTCAATCCTCAACCAACACAATCCCTACCTCTACCCACTTCATCTAGACCGATCTACTAACATACATCCGGTGAATCTGGGAGTAGGCTAAGGCAGGCTCAGGAAGGAGGAAGTAAATGTTGGAGGCTGTTCTCCCGCTACACCAACTGCATCTTTCACCATCTTGCACAGATGGCCACTCAATCCTCAACCAACACAATCCCTACCTCTACCCACTTCATCTAGACCGATCTACTAACATACATCCGGTGAATCTGGGAGTAGGCTAAGGCAGGCTCAGGAAGGAGGAAGTAAATGTTGGAGGCTGTTCTCCCGCTACACCAACTGCATCTTTCACCATCTTGCACAGATGGCCACTCAATCCTCAACCAACACAATCCCTACCTCTACCCACTTCATCTAGACCGATCTACTAACATACATCCGGTGAATCTGGGAGTAGGCTAAGGCAGGCTCAGGAAGGAGGAAGTAAATGTTGGAGGCTGTTATACCGCTACACCAACTGCATCTTTCACCATCTTGCACAGATGGCCACTCAAGCCTCAACCAACACAATCCCTACCCACTTCATCTAGACCGATCTACTAACATACATCCGGTGAATCTGGGAGTAGGCTAAGGCAGGCTCAGGAAGGAGGAAGTAAATGTTGGAGGCTGTTCTCCCGCTACACCAACTGCATCTTTCACCATCTTGCACAGATGGCCACTCAATCCTCAACCAACACAATCCCTACCTCTACCCACTTCATCTAGACCGATCTACTAACATACATCCGGTGAATCTGGGAGTAGGCTAAGGCAGGCTCAGGAAGGAGGTAGTAAATGTTGGAGGCTGTTCTCCCGCTACACCAACTGCATCTTTCACCATCTTGCACAGATGGCCACTCAATCCTCAACCAACACAATCCCTACCTCTACCCACTTCATCTAGACCGATCTACTAACATACATCCGGTGAATCTGGGAGTAGGCTAAGGCAGGCTCAGGAAGGAGGAAGTAAATGTTGGAGGCTGTTCTCCCGCTACACCAACTGCATCTTTCACCATCTTGCACAGATGGCCACTCAATCCTCAACCAACACAATCCCTACCTCTACCCACTTCATCTAGACCGATCTACTAACATACATCCGGTGAATCTGGGAGTAGGCTAAGGCAGGCTCAGGAAGGAGGAAGTAAATGTTGGAGGCTGTTCTCCCGCTACACCAACTGCATCTTTCACCATCTTGCACAGATGGCCACTCAATCCTAAACCAACACAATCCCTACCTCTACCCACTTCATCTAGACCGATCTACTAACATACATCCGGTGAATCTGGGAGTAGGCTAAGGCAGGCTCAGGAAGGAGGAAGTAAATGTTGGAGGCTGTTCTCCCGCTACACCAACTGCATCTTTCACCATCTTGCACAGATGGCCACTCAATCCTCAACCAACACAATCCCTACCTCTACCCACTTCATCTAGACCGATCTACTAACATACATCCGGTGAATCTGGGAGTAGGCTAAGGCAGGCTCAGGAAGGAGGAAGTAAATGTTGGAGGCTGTTCTCCCGCTACACCAACTGCATCTTTCACCATCTTGCACAGATGGCCACTCAATCCTCAACCAACACAATCCCTACCTCTACCCACTTCATCTAGACCGATCTACTAACATACATCCGGTGAATCTGGGAGTAGGCTAAGGCAGGCTCAGGAAGGAGGAAGTAAATGTTGGAGGCTGTTCTCCCGCTACACCAACTGCATCTTTCACCATCTTGCACAGATGGCCACTCAATCCTAAACCAACACAATCCCTACCTCTACCCACTTCATCTAGACCGATCTACTAACATACATCCGGTGAATCTGGGAGTAGGCTAAGGCAGGCTCAGGAAGGAGGAAGTAAATGTTGGAGGCTGTTCTCCCGCTACACCAACTGCATCTTTCACCATCTTGCACAGATGGCCACTCAATCCTCAACCAACACAATCCCTACCTCTACCCACTTCATCTAGACCGATCTACTAACATACATCCGGTGAATCTGGGAGTAGACTAAGGCAGGCTCTCAGGAAGGAGGAAGTAAATGTTGGAGGCTGTTCTCCCGCTACACCAACTGCATCTTTCACCATCTTGCACAGATGGCCACTCAATCCTAAACCAACACAATCCCTACCTCTACCCACTTCATCTAGACCGATCTACTAACATACATCCGGTGAATCTGGGAGTAGGCTAGGAAGGTTGAAATGTTGGAGGCTTTCGCTACACCAACTGATCTTTCACCAGGGTGGCCAGCATCCTCAACCAACACAATGTTTTTTTTGAACTGCAATCTAGACCGGCAACTAACATACATCCGGTGAATCTGGGGTTATTGATCTTGAATAAATGTTGGCAGACTGCGCATACAAAGATGTTCCAGTCGCTATGGAGCATTGGAACGTAGAGCATCGTGTGATCGTTGTTGAGCAATTCACGTTATTTCAGTATAAGGTGATGATACTTCTTTTAGTGGGGATAATTAAAATCAAAAGTCTACATTACCAAGCTCAGTGCAATCGATGACCTGAATTAATGAATTCCATTAATCAGGAAATTGTAGCCGTGCCGAATGAAACGTCGGATAGAGCCATACGTAACTTTCGGAAGACTATCTCAATTTTTTATCCCGTTTGAAGGACGTCATCTCCAAGGCCTCATTTTTGAAACTAATTATTGTATGTATATTTCTAAAATCGATCACTTAAGGCTTGTTTTTATGGAAGTCCCCTCGAAGTGGAAATGGCACGAGTGGTTCAGGTTTGGATCCTCGAGATTGAAAAATGCAAATGTCTCTATTATGATTCAAGATAAAGAAACAATTTATGTTCATGATTTCTCACCATCTCCAATATAACAGAGTTATTTGTATTCTTGTGGTTAGAGCCTTTAGTAAAGATTCACTAGTGGTTACAGGTTATGCATACAGTGTTGTCACTTGCCCGCACTCGTTCCCGACTCACTTTTAAATTTTAATGCAGGGAGGCCCCTGTGACAGCTAGACGCAAGTTTATATAACTGTTACATCACCCCCCCACCCCCAACGACGAAGCGCACTGGAAGGCGGATGGTGGGTCCCTGTCGGATGCTGATGCCCGTAGGTTGCTGCATTGCGGGGGGGTCGGCGTCGGTGTAGTTGCTAGATTCCTTGGCATCTAGGTCCGGAGGAGGTCTGGTAGGAGTTGGAGATGTACTCGTCTTTCAGCTCTGTATCATGAAGGCTGGTTTGACCAAGACTGCATTTTGGATGTCCACTTTGCACTTGTTGAAACCCTTTTTCGTTTCGGGCGTCCACTCAATGGGTGTCATGTCGTCCTTCTTGCAATTTCCTAAGTGAGCATGAAGGATCCTCTGAACATGTGCCGCCTTGGGAAGACTCTTCTTATAGAAGTTGACAATTCCGAGGAAACTGCGGTAAAGTACCTTTGTCCACGGGTCTGCGAAAATCCACAATTTCCTTTCGATGGAAGTGGAGCGAAGCCTTCAGGGCTGACGTTGTAACCGAGAAAATTGACATTTGACTTGCAGAAACAGCATTTGTCCGTGTTGATGGAAATTTCATGCTTTGCAAGACGCCGGAAAACCTCTTCCAAGTGGCTCTTGTGCTCATTTTTATCCTTCGAGGAGATCAAAATATCGTCTATATAAGTGAAAGTGTATGACTGGTCTCTGAAGATTGCATCCATCATTTGATGGAATGTTTGAGCTGCATTACGTAGCCCAAATGTCACGACAACGAATTCGAACAACCCAAAAGTTGTTATTATGGCTGTCTTCTCAACATCCTCAGTGGCTACCGGAACGTGGAAATATGCTCCATTGAGATCCAAAGTTGTGAAAATTGTCTTACCGTGAAGATTTGTGGACATATTATGTATATTAGGAACACTGTACCGGTCCGGAAGCGTTTGGAGGTTGAGTCGTCTGTAGTCACCGCATGGTCGGAAGCTGCCATCTTTCTTCTCAATGATATGTAGAGGGCTTGCCCCAAGGGCTTATATAACTATTACATGGTCTTTCGATTTAAGTAACTCAGATACTAAATGGCTGTTGTCTAGCTTAACTTTTAATTTTTGTTTAGATAAGCTTCTTAATTGGAGATAAATAGAGAATGGAAAGGGAGATGAGATCATCAGCTTGGCATATTAAAGCAAACTGGAAATCTGCATAGTTCCGTTCTCAGTTCATGTAATAGGTTATTTTTTCTTCGTTCTTAAATCAGCTGTAATTTAAATTCACTGGACGTAGAAAAAAACATTTCCCCAAATGTTTTCTGTGGCACTATCAATATATATATATATATATATATATATATATATATATATATATATATGTATGTATGTATGTATATATAAAATTGTAACCTCTGTCTGCACATAGATTCTTTTCATGAAATTGCATGATAACTATTCGTTTCACATGTCATAGACACCATATGAGAGACGGCATTTTGTTTTTTTGGTGTATGTTTGTTTGTTTGTTGCCATTTCACGCATAAACGACTTAACCGAATTTTATGAAACTTGGTATAAATATTACTACTAACACAACTTAGACTTTATTCTATATTAATATTCTCTGAGACGAACAGGAGTGGGGCATAAGGGAGGCCTGAAATTAAAAATAGCAATATTTCGTTTCCTATTGGTTATTCGGCAAATATGAACATAACAAAAGTTGTTTATTTTGTTATTTAGAGTAACTTTTGTCATATTTACTTTTGTTTAACATAAAGTATAAACGAGATATCCAAAAACTAACGCGGGAGCCAACTATTTTTATTGGACACTAACGGTTGAACCGAATTTAACAAAACTCTGTATGTAAATTAGCATTAATTCTTCCAAGATTATAAGCTATACTAAAATTTTTGGTTTAAACAGGAGTGGGGGTTATAAAGGAGGCCTGAAATTAAAAATAGCGATATTTCGTTTCGTGTTGATTTTTCGGTAAATATGAACATACCTAAAGTTGTTTAGTTTTTTATTTAAAGTAACTTTTGTTATGTACACTTTTGCAGTATACATAAGTATAAATGAGTTATACGCTAAAAACTATAGCGGGAATCAACAATTTTATTTGGCACAAAAGACTCAACCGAGTTAAACAAAACTCGGTATGTGAATTAGCAGTATCTCCTACATGATAATAACCTGTGCCACCATTTTTAGTGGGGGTTCTATGGGAGGCTTGAAATTAAAAATAGCAATGTTTCGTTTTCTATTGTTTTTTCGTCAGATACGCTCATAAAAAAAATTGTTTATTCTGTTATTTAGTGTAACTTTTGTCATATTCACTTTTGTTTAACAACAAAGTATAAAGGAGATATATACCAAAAACTAAAGCGGGAGCCAACTATTTTATTGGACAGTAACGGTTGAATCGAATTTAAGCTATATTAAAATTTATAGGTTCAAAGGGGAGTGGGGAATAAAAAGGAAGGCCTGAAATAAAAATTTGCGATATTTCATTTTCTATTTGTTTTTCGGCAACCGTGCACATAACAAAACCTGTTTACTTTTTTATTTAGAGTAACTTTTGTTTTATATATCTTTCTTTTTTTTTGGAAAATAAGGTATGAAGCAAGTAATGTGCGTAGAAATATTGATATGCTCAACAATTCATTCTAATATGAACTACCCGGTACCTCACCTGGATATATTAATTGCATCCATGTTGAAATTTTATCCTTAATAATTCAAATCTATGTTATTTTTAAACGCCAGCAACAGATTGCACCAAGTAAAGGCCCCCCTCCTTCTCTTATCCCAAACATTAATTCATGAGAAACATTGGCTTTCCCTATGTGTATTTAATACTTTATTTAATAAAAACGTAAAAAATATTTAAACAAACAGTTTTAGTATTGTGAAGATAATGTAATCTGATTTGTTAAAATAATTTAATGTATTACAGCATGGGTGAGCAACGTTTTTAAACAACGGGCCAATTTAAATTTTAAAATTTGTTAGCGGGCCGCACATAAAGTAACACTTATTAATAATTTACAAAACTTTATTGATAATAAACATTAGAAATATATAAATATTAAAAAGTAGTAAAGATTGCATATATAAATTTTAATGCAAAATAAAAAAAAGCAATTAATAACAGAAAAAGGAATTTACTTGAAATTTTTAATCAGACATTTGGCACTGTTTTTTTGGTACAAGCTAATAAATATCTGCCGGAATTGATGAAGTAGCTACACGTATCCAGCTTTCTAATGGTGTATCAATCAGTCTTGACAGGTCGTCAATTTGGATTAATTTCATGGTCGAAAATAATTGTTCTTAATCACAATGTTGAATCAAGTCGATAAGAAACCACAAATCGCACATCCATTCTTTATTACCAAAATGAGGAAAGGCATATCCCTTCATATCCAAGAACAATTGTATTTCGCTTTTTAAGTTGTATACTTTTTTTAGCATTGCACTTCTACTTAGCCAACGTACTTCGGTATTGAAAACATCGCCGCCATATTCAGTTTCTAAATCTTTCATGGATTCTTTAACGCGTGAATTCTCTTCGCGTGATTTAACGCACGCAACTTTATAAAACTAATTAGTTCAATTATAGGTACTGTGACATTTGGCGAACTCAATCTTTTCGCACACAAATTTTCCTGGTGAACTTTGCAGTGGTTTTTGGTGGAAGAATTTCTAATATTGCTAATAAACAGCTTACCAGACTGATTGTGCGACAGAAGCAAACACAAACAAGCACAGACGCGGAGCGTTCGTATTGAAGTCGCTGACAAGTTAGTAACATTTCATAAAAAATTGTATCGGTTTTGTATGTACTATCATTAAATTATAATTAATTTTTAACAATATATTGATGAGAAAAAGTCGATAAAATAAATTCAATTTTTAGAAATACTTGTCGGGCCGGAGAAACACGTTGAAAGGGCCTCAAGCGGGCCGCGGGCCGCGTGTTGCTCATCCCTGTATTACAGGATTGATATCCTAAATGAGTTGGCATCACTGACCCTAGGGTGGAGTCTAGTCTTTGTCCTATCAGTTCTACCGCTTCCCTGCCGACCTGGTCTATTTTTAAATGTTAATTGATACTTATAGCAATGTAGTGTTATTCTCAGGAATATGAATTTCTTTAATTACCAAAAATTAATAATTTAAAAGGGTGAACACTGGGGAGGTGCACCCAGTTATTTCTGGTATTTATTAACTCTGCCTCGTTAATGAATGATATACTTTACTAAATACCAATATAAATATACAGTTTACAATCGAGACTTACAAAAGAGTATTTATGACGTATCTAAAACAGCTATCACTATTAAGCTTTGGACCGCATCAAGGGAAAGGAACTTTAATTCATACACGTCAAAATATTGTGCAGAGTAAAGCATTGCCAAAAAAATACCATCTTTATTCAGCCTAAAATGAATTCCCGGGCGAAGCCGGGTACCTTAGCTAGTATATATATATATATATATATATATATATATATATATATATATATATATATATGATTTTCTTACCGCTCTAGAGGTTGCAATTTTTATTGGATTGCTACCAAACTCGGTATTTATGCGTTTTATATAAGAATAAAAATCTGACACGCAGGGCTGCGTAAACTAAGCAGATATCCATCGTGAAGATTAATAATAGATAAATCTACATACTACTAACACAACACCACCGTTATTATTAATTGAATAAATCCAAAGGTAATAAGAAATCCTCCCCCCCTTCGAGAAGCGAGAAGCGTCTCAAATGTAAACAAACAGGTATGCAAACAGCTCACCGGAAAGAAAAACAATAACTGAAACATATCAGAATATAACATATTCATTTTATTGAAGACTATATACTATATCTAGTACTCTAATTTATAATGAATCAAAATCATTTCTACCTCAATCAATCCAATTTTAGTAGTCCAAGAATTTAAGACGGGGGGGGGGGCAAGAACATATGTGCATCTATCTCTTTATCTATAATAAAGGTCTCTGGAAAACAATGTTTGGTATTTAAGCTTGGAATAATGCGTTTTATTGTATAATAGTGTTGTTTATGTGACACGAGTAGAAGTGGGGGTTTAATGAAGGCTAAAAACTGAACAATTCAAATATCTCGGTTAATATTCAAGATAGAGAATAAATATATATACCAATAATTATAGTAAATGCAATGTGCTATAAGATTGATTCAAAACAATTTTTCGATCGGACGTACAGGAACGGAGATATTTGGAATTTTTAAATACCATCCCCTCTAAACCCCCTCCCATTTCAGTCATTAACCAACTTGACCTTTATTGTTACATAAAACATTTAAATATAAACGTTTCTAGCCTGAAATATATATATATATAATAATATATAATTTTGAACGGACCTCATTTTCGTCATCTTCTGGGTAGGATCGATTGACATATGAAGAAAATTTTCGGAAATCGCATCATGAGTATGACCTCAATAGCTGATTTCCCTTAATGAAAATCTGCTAAAAATGAAGTTTGTAATGGCTGAAGTGGGGCGAGTGAGAGCTGTGGCTTAGGGGGGAATTATTACAAAATTCAAAATACTTTTTTTATTATTATACGCAATAAAAAATCTTATATAAGGAATATGGCCAAACAACTGATGTTCTACAATTGCTATTTATTTCTTTTGTGTTTGAATTTTTCTTGTTTCAAATATTTGCTTTGTTATGCATCCTCTGTAAATGTTTAATGTCATAAGTAAAGCCAGACTTCTATTCCTCTGTGTTGGGAAATGTGCATAGTTAACGCAGCCCCTGTGTGACAGGGAAATTTCAATAAAAACAGGCGGTGAAATTCTGTTCCTCCTTGATTCGAGAAGTGCATCCATGAAATGTAGAGAGCATTTTGAGAGTCAAATTCTGAGGAAATAATTTGTAATGGTTATGTACATTGCTGACATTATGAAATGACCTATTCGGAGAGTCACAGTCAAAAACGTATACATAGAAAAGGCATCATTAAATAAAAAGCCGGCTTTAAGACTCTTTCAATTATTCATGCGGCATTTTCTCATTAATTCTTTTCTCATGTCATAATATGTCTTCATTATAAACTAACTTTTCCCTCTCCTTCCTCGTTTGCATATTTTGAAGAAAATACAGCTTAATATCGTCAACAGTCTCACTAAACACAAATTGCATTTCCTATGAATATGGATGAAAATGCTGCTTTTATGGCAAAACGTTTCAACGGTTCAGTACAGTTTATATATGAGAGCGATTTAAATTGTCTTAAACTACTCTAAAATAATATAATTATACTTGATATTTAACAAACTTTCTTGACGGTTAAGCGGAAATAGACGGTCAACTAAGGAGATTTCTCAAGTATGACGTTTATCGAACACGCATCATATTCCTGATTTAAGCAAATATCTAATGGAGGTTCCACTCACAAAGACATTTCAAAAATGGCTATCGATCTTACCTAGGAAAACATTTCATAGAGGTGAAATAAATTTTTGTCTATCTATGTATGCAGCTAACTATCATGCAATGCATCATCTACCTATCTGGCTATGTATGCAGCTAACTATCATCCAATGCATCATCTACCTATCTGGCCATGTATGCAGCTAACTATCATCCAATGCATCATCTACCTATCTGGCTATGTATGCAGCTAACTATCATCCAATGCATCATCTATCTATCTGGCTATGTATGCAGCTAACTATCATCCAATGCATCATCTACCTATCTGGCTATGTATGCAGCTAACTATCATCCAATGCATCATCTACCTATCTGGCTATGTATGCAGCTAACTATCATCCAATGCATCATCTATCTATCTGGCTATGTATGCAGCTAACTATCATCCAATGCATCATCTATCTATCTGGCTATGTATGCAGCTAACTATCATCCAATGCATCATCTATCTATCTGGCTATGTATGCAGCTAACTATCATCCAATGCATCATCTACCTATCTGGCTATGTATGCAGCTAACTATCATCCAATGCATCATCTATCTATCTGGCTATGTATGCAGCTAACTATCATCCAATGCATCATCTACCTATCTGGCCATGTATGCAGCTAACTATCATCCAATGCATCATCTATCTATCTGGCTATGTATGCAGCTAACTATCATCCAATGCATCATCTACCTATCTGGCTATGTATGCAGCTAACTATCATCCAATGCATCATCTACCTATCTGGCTATGTATGCAGCTAACTATCATCCAATGCATCATCTACCTATCTGGCTATGTATGCAGCTAACTATCATCCAATGCATCATCTACCTATCTGGCTATGTATGCAGCTAACTATCATCCAATGCATCATCTATCTATCTGGCTATGTATGCAGCTAACTATCATCCAATGCATCATCTATCTATCTGGCTATGTATGCAGCTAACTATCATCCAATGCATCATCTAACTATCTGGCTATGTATGCAGCTAACTATCATCCAATGCATCATCTATCTATCTGGCAATGTATGCAGCTAACTATCATCCAATGCATCATCTATCTATCTGGCTATGTATGCAGCTAACTATCATCCAATGCATCATCTATCTATCTGGCTATGTATGCAGCTAACTATCATCCAATGCATCATCTATCTATCTGGCTATGTATGCAGCTAACTATCATCCAATGCATCATCTACCTATCTGGCTATGTATGCAGCTAACTATCATCCAATGCATCATCTACCTATCTGGCTATGTATGCAGCTAACTATCATCCAATGCATCATCTACCTATCTGGCTATGTATGCAGCTAACTATCATCCAATGCATCATCTACCTATCTGGCTATGTATGCAGCTAACTATCATCCAATGCATCATCTATCTATCTGGCTATGTATGCAGCTAACTATCATCCAATGCATCATCTACCTATCTGGCTATGTATGCAGCTAACTATCATCCAATGCATCATCTATCTATCTGGCTATGTATGCAGCTAACTATCATCCAATGCATCATCTATCTATCTGGCTATGTATGCAGCTAACTATCATCCAATGCATCATCTATCTATCTGGCTATGTATGCAGCTAACTATCATCCAATGCATCATCTATCTATCTGGCTATGTATGCAGCTAACTATCATCCAATGCATCATCTATCTATCTGGCTATGTATGCAGCTAACTATCATCCAATGCATCATCTATCTATCTGGCTATGTATGCAGCTAACTATCATCCAATGCATCATCTACCTATCTGGCTATGTATGCAGCTAACTATCATCCAATGCATCATCTATCTATCTGGCTATGTATGCAGCTAACTATCATCCAATGCATCATCTATCTATCTGGCTATGTATGCAGCTAACTATCATCCAATGCATCATCTATCTATCTGGCTATGTATGCAGCTAACTATCATCCAATGCATCATCTACCTATCTGGCTATGTATGCAGCTAACTATCATCCAATGCATCATCTATCTATCTGGCTATGTATGCAGCTAACTATCATCCAATCCATCATCTACCTATCTGGCTATGTATGCAGCTAACTATCATCCAATGCATCATCTACCTATCTGGCTATGTATGCAGCTAACTATCATCCAATGCATCATCTATCTATCTGGCTATGTATGCAGCTAACTATCATCCAATGCATCATCTACCTATCTGGCTATGTATGCAGCTAACTATCATCCAATGCATCATCTACCTATCTGGCTATGTATGCAGCTAACTATCATCCAATGCATCATCTACCTATCTGGCTATGTATGCAGCTAACTATCATCCAATGCATCATCTACCTATCTGGCTATGTATGCAGCTAACTATCATCCAATGCATCATCTACCTATCTGGCTATGTATGCAGCTAACTATCATCCAATGCATCATCTACCTATCTGGCTATGTATGCAGCTAACTATCATCCAATGCATCATCTATCTATCTGGCTATGTATGCAGCTAACTATCATCCAATGCATCATCTACCTATCTGGCTATGTATGCAGCTAACTATCATCCAATGCATCATCTACCTATCTGGCTATGTATGCAGCTAACTATCATCCAATGCATCATCTACCTATCTGGCTATGTATGCAGCTAACTATCATCCAATGCATCATCTACCTATCTGGCTATGTATGCAGCTAACTATCATCCAATGCATCATCTACCTATCTGGCTATGTATGCAGCTAACTATCATCCAATGCATCATCTACCTATCTGGCTATGTATGCAGCTAACTATCATCCAATGCATCATCTACCTATCTGGCTATGTATGCAGCTAACTATCATCCAATGCATCATCTACCTATCTGGCTATGTATGCAGCTAACTATCATCCAATGCATCATCTACCTATCTGGCTATGTATGCAGCTAACTATCATCCAATGCATCATCTACCTATCTGGCTATGTATGCAGCTAACTATCATCCAATGCATCATCTACCTATCTGGCTATGTATGCAGCTAACTATCATCCAATGCATCATCTACCTATCTGGCTATGTATGCAGCTAACTATCATCCAATGCATCATCTACCTATCTGGCTATGTATGCAGCTAACTATCATCCAATGCAACATCTACCTATCTGGCCATGTATGCAGCTAACTATCATCCAATGCATCATCTACCTATCTGGCTATGTATGCAGCTAACTATGATCCAATGCATCATCTACCTATCTGGCTATGTATGCAGCTAACTATCATCCAATGCAACATCTACCTATCTGGCCATGTATGCAGATATGGATTTTTTTTTTTTTTATAATTATCCTTTATTGAATAGAAAGCAATTTACAAATAATTCATTGTGTTCCTTCTGACCACTGCAATTTTACAAAAAGAAACATAACATATAATTTTCTATTTAAGTAGAATATTGCTTGTAAATGCAATTGACTAATAGTAGACAGTCATATTGCAACTTAGTGAATACCAGTTATTTTAAAAATTTTAGTGATCTTATGAGCTAAGAAAACTAACAAATACAGACTTTCTTATGATTATTTAATATGATTAGAGGTAAAATAGGGATTAAGATAAAGGTGTTTAGTTGTCTTTAGTCTAGCCTGCTGGGCATTTATTCAATCTGTTTCTAGTGTAAGAGGGAAATGTGCTTAGTTGGTTTGTGCACGTACCTTGCAGTTTGTTATAAATACCTATTTCTTTGATGAGTGGGTTATTTTTGTGTTTACAAGATTGAAAAAGTTAGTGGTTAGCTTACGAATATATGTTTTTATCATTGGTAAGTTTGAAATTTGATGATGAAATTTTCTTATTCTTGTATGATAGGGATGATTATACACAATTCTCAGACATTTGTTTTGAAATATTTGTAGCTTTCTTAAATTAATGTTTGATATATAGCTTCATATGGGGCAAGCATATGTTAATACTGATCTGATGCAGGCTTTGTATAACATTAGTTTATTCACAGGGCTTAGTTTTGATTTACGATTAAAATATGCGTAAATCTGGCAAATAACATAGTTAGCTTTACCACACGTTTTATTTATGTGTTCTGTGAATGTTAATCCTTTGTCTAACGTCACGTCTAAATATTTAATATATTTCGACCGTGATATAGGATTATTGTCGAAGTTTGATTGCTCTGCAATTTTCGGTCTTCTTTTTGTAAAAATAATAGCTTGTGTTTTAGCTTTATTGACTTCGATTTTCCACTTCGTAAAAAACTTGGATTATTTGTTGAAGCTATTATGGAGCCGATTTATTATTGTATCTATTCTGTAGGAAGACGTGTGTATGGCCGTGTCGTCTGCAAAAAGGGATAATAAGAGATAATACCCGCTCCACCCACTGATCCTCCTCCTTCAGAGGAGCTTTTCCCACCCATCTCAGCTAGGCGACCCCGTAAGAAGGCTCCCCCTAAACCTCAGCACCAAATGTCCCCTCTGGAATTATTAGCCCATCGCAATGTCCCCAAGAAAGAAGTACGCAAATGGCTTTTTGACATCTCTAGTAGGGCCTTCCCCGATTACCCCGGGCACACCTACTACGCACCCCCCCCCTCCACCTACTGTCCAAAACACTAATGGCAATCCTCCCTCCGCCATTTTGCCCCCTCCTGCAAACCCCTTACGGAGCAACCGCCCTCAGCCGCAACCGATAAAGATAATTCTCCAATTATTAACCCTCAACCCAGCACATCCGCCCAAGCTGACGCTATGGAAATTGCCGAACGATTTCATCCCCTACAAAAACGCCCTCACACCGACTCTGAAGGCTTCCAGACCCAGGGCAAGAAAAAGAAGAGGGGGAAGAAGGGCTCTCCCACCTCCACAAACACTAATCCCACGCAAACCTCCAACATTTATGACCCCCTCAACACTATTCAAGAAGAAGAAGCAGAAGAGGAAGAAACTGACAAAAAGAAGAAACCCCTCCAATAGTCCTCCCTAGGGACACCTATCAACCCTCAGACGTAACTGCCCATTTGAAACGTAACAACATAGTAGATTTCCGAATCCACCCAACACCTCGGGAGATAAGATTACTCCCAGACACCCCCGAAGCACACACTAACATATTAGCTCTCTTTCGAAATCCAGAGGACAAAGTTCCTCACCATACCTTCGCCCCACGTGGCAAAAAGTGGAACAAGAAATTCCTCTTCCTGGGTTTGGACATCCATCACCCAATTTCAGAAGTAGCCCTAGAACTAAAACACCCCAAGCTCATTAGTGTGATGCGTATGAGGAAAACCAACCCTGATGGCACGAAACGGGAGATCGAGCCTATAGTGGCCACCTTCACCCCTGACTACAACTTTAAAGATCACCTTAAAGAAAAGAAGGCGATCAACCACGTGTTGATAAAAGTCAAGCCTTACGAGCCTGAGCAATCTGTACCGCAGTGTCATAGATGCTAGGAATTTGGACACACCAAGACATATTGCCACAGACCTCCGAAATGCGTCCGATGCTCCGGTGAACACCTAGTTTCAGAATGTGTCTGAGAAACCAATATGTTAAAATGCGCCAACTGTACTGAAGACCATCCAGCATCCTATAGGTCCTGCCCCTACAGAATACGGTTGGAGCAACAAATTCAAGTGAGGCGCAACAAACAAGCTCAAATAGTGGAACCTACTTTCATACCCGCCCCTGCACCCACAACCAACCCGTGGACGAACAGTAAACCCGCTGCCTCCCTATTTAACTATAACCAACCTGCCCACCAACCAACCCAGCAGTACTATGAACAGCAGCATCCACCACCACAACAACCACCTGTTCAACATTACCCACCGCCCACCACCAACCCCTACAACATACCACCATGGGTCGACGAGCTGAAGGATAGCAACAAGGGGCTCGTCGCGACAGTTCACAAACTCCTCGACTCTCTCACAGTTGACATAACCAAATAATGGCCCGTCATAACTCCATAGTTAACTTCAACTTTAACGGTGCCACCTCCCTCCAGTCCGAACTTGAAGTTCTACTTACTCGTTTTAACCCCACAATCGCGGTGTTAACTGATACCCGCCTTACCCCCGGTAAGCGGTTTGCAGTGACCAGCTAACACGTATTACGAGAGGACATCGACGGCTTTATCGACCAAACGGCGGGAGGAGTAGCCATTCTTGTGAGATATGGCACATCCTTCAAGGTAGTTGAATCCATAGTACCCTCCCTGCCACAAAAACAACACCTCATTACGATAAAAGTCCTCCTAGCCGATCAACTGTACACCCTTTTACCGGCCTTTAACGACGGCCTAAGGCCAAAGCGGAACTCTTTCAAGCCCTGTTAGATCTCGTCCAGACTGACAGAAGGCACATCATTGTAGGTGACTTGAACGCCAGACATCCGTCCTGGAACAACGCTCATGCCACCAAGCCCGATTTGGAACTCAAGGTTCTCCGTAGTGCACCCTAATGCCCACACTTACAGAACTCTCCATTTTATGTCTACTATAGACCTTCTTCTCACCCGCACCCCTCACATAGTGACAAAATGTCTCGCACTGAATTTTGTCTCTAGTGACCACCGACCAGTTCTTTACGAGCTGCGAGGTGTTCCTCCCAAGCCCACGTCCACTTCCTACTCGTATCATTCTGCGGACTAGAAATATTACAAGTCCGTGATGTACGACAAAGCACCGGCGTTCACAACTACCAGTGACGTCCAAACCCTTGATGAGAAAGTTGAGGAGTTTACAAGGATTATCATCAGCGCTGCCGATGATGCCATCCCCAAAGTCCATAAGCAGCCGCCAGGATTAAAAAACCCCTGATGATATCCTTCAGCTCATAAAGCAACGCTATAACATTAAGAACAGGTGGTATCGTACCAAAAACCCCAGCCTACGGCCTGTCCTGAACTCGCTCACTACCCAGATCCGTACCCTAATGACCCAGTGGAAGACGGCGCAGTGGCAAGTAACCCTCAGGCTGACACACGGGGATCACCGCAAACTATGAAAGCTGGTCAAGTCAAGAGTCACCAAAAGGCGATCTGTACTTCTCCAGTCTGACAAGGGTGTGATGAGTCTCACAGCTCAGGCCGAGAAGCTGGCGACACATATGTCTGCTGTTTCTCGGTGACGAGCTCGTAACAGTGAGGAGGCGCCAAGGATGGAACATGAAAGAAATTTCATCCGAAGCAGCTAGCAGCTATCCTCCGTCGCACGAAAGGGGGTAAATCCCCTGGGTTGGACGGAGTTCAGTATGTGCTACTGCGTCAGCTCCCACGACGGTCACTCTCCTACCTCAACCATCTCCTCAACTCCTGTCTCCGCTTCCGCCATTTTCCCCCACAATGGAAACACGCCATTGTGGTTCCCTCCTCAAACGAAATAAAAATGGATCCTCACCCGACCATTACCGCCCCATAAGCCTCCCCCCACATATCTCTAAGTTACTGGAGAAAATCATTCTCGGCTACTTTGTTGATTTTTGTGAGGAGGCCAAAAAAATAACCCCCCATAATTCCCAACGAGCAGTCAGGATTCAGCCCCAGGCACAGCAACCCTACACCCCCTCGTGCGATTGCAGTCCGTCACATCACAAAACCTGAGAAGGAACATATCTACGGCTATGATCTCAATAGGCTGCACCCAGGCCTTCGATTCCGTCGACCACCCGAAATTGCTTACCATTTTCAGCGGTAAAAATTGCCCTGAACAACTCCTCTCCCTCATCACCTCCTTCCTAAGTAGCCATACCTTCCAAGTGAGGGTCGGTGAATCCCTCTCAGTCGGGGTCCCTCGGGGCTCCGTACTCTCCCCCACCCTCTCCACAGCCTATACCGCTGAAATCGTGGGTCGATGGTATCCAGGCACTAAGGTGCTAGCCTATGCCGATGATATTGCCATTTTGAGCACATCAATGAACCACAAAAGAGCCCTTGCACTCGCCGAGGAAGCTTGCCAGGATATAGCGGGCAGCTGCTAGCCTTCAACATCAGGGTCAACCCTTCCAAAACAGACGCCCTGCTCTTCGACTTCTTTCAGAGAACTGCGATGCCATCGGAATTCACTCTGAATGATACCAATATCCCCTTATCTAGGTCAATTTGCTATCTAGGAATTCATCTCGACCGCCACCTAACCTTCTCCACACACACAATGCGCAAAGTTGACTCCGTGAGGCCCAAATTCTCGTCGCTGAATCATCTCTTCCTGTCCCCTACCCTCAGCCTCAGGCTAAAACTTATGATCATCCGCGGAGTTATTCATCCCGCTCTACTATGTGGCTCCCCACTACTTAGATACCTCACTAAGACTTCCCTAAACAGACTACAGACTTACCAAAACACTGTTGCCCAACGCATTCATCCACGAAGCCCTATCAATTGAACCCATCCACAACTCCATTGCCAAAAGACACGTTAAATTCTTCGACTCTCTACACCAGATGGACAACCCCCTTTACAGTACACTACAGACACCACAGCAACCGGTGAATTGGTTTGGTCGATGAATAGGTATTTATTTTGACACAAAATGTTCTATTGCTGATATATGAGTTAATAAGTTTTATCAAATAAGGGGGGAACTTTAATTCATTTAATTTGTATATAAGCCCTTCATGCCAGACTGTATCATACGCTTTCTCAATGTCTAGTACCAAGAATCCCGTATATTATTATAGCCATCGGTAACGGCGTCTGTTAGCCTTGCTAATTGTTTAGTTGTGCTGCGTTTACTTCTGAAACCAAACTGTTCATTTTGTATAACGTTGTTTTGGGTTAGATGTTTGTTTATCCCGGCTAATATTATTTTTTCTATGGTTATTCCAATTTTGCTTAGAAGACTCATGGGCCTAAAGCTGTGAGCTTCATGCCGATTCTGTAGTAGTTCCTTATCTGGTGGCAAAAATGCAGTAATTAAAGTGTAATATTGAGAGTTTGATTCTTTTTGATTCCTATTGCTTCAATTTTAGATAAATTTGGTCATTTTATGGGAGTGTGCTTTATATTGTTTCTAATTATTATCACTACTCCACCACCATCCGAGTTTCAGATCTTCCTATAGATTTTGAATTTTGGAATCAACAAATTTACGTTTTCATGGATTTTAATATCGCAATGGCTACTAGGTGTACTTTATTGTTTTTTTTAGAAAATATTTAAATTCAAGTATTTTGATTCTAATACAGCAAGCGAAATGTTGTTATGAATTTTTGAATGTCTAACATACTAATACAGCTTTTAATTTCGGTAATGAAGCTTGATAGTCCTGTACCTTGTTTGTTTGTGTTGGTCTGGGCCAGGGGGGGCAAGTTGTCTTCATTGTAGTCGACATTTTGACTTCTTGGCTCTTCTTCATATCATCTACAAGCATTCAATATTCTGATTCTTATCTGCTCTTGTTTTTTCACAATTTTGGTCGTTTGCAAGATGGGGTTTTCCAAAATTGGAGCGGAGGGGTAGTCTTGGCACATTTCATGCATTTCTGTCTCCGGTGGCAATTTTTAGCTATGTGAAAATACGATAGACAATTAAAACACTGGGTCACAGTGTTTTTTTCATTTTTAATCTCTCCCATCTTATTATATTAAGCACTGTTTTTACATTTTTGACTGCCTTTATTTGATCAATATGAATTTGACCGTGAAGATGGGTAGTTTAAGTATCTGTCCATCTTTTTTTTGTGAATTGAGTCACTTCGTTCACTTCGATTTTTTGAAAGAGGAGCTCACTTTTAATTTCTTCCACCGGCATCCCTGGGGGTAATCCTTTTAATACGAGGACAGGTTGTTGCTCGTCCTTTAGCGTGTATCTATGATACTCTTCTCCGTTTTTAGAGATTTCGCTTTTAAGGCTGTCATAATCTTGTTTGGTTTCTGTGAACAGAACTATCCTATTGCCTTTAAACTCAAATGTAAAATTATCTTTTAAAATGGTTCTAATACGGTCTATGGATGATTTAAACGAGGTAAATTGGCTATATACCACAATGGGTGGTATTCTAGTTTTTTCCTCTTGTTTGGTGCCTGTTGTGGATTCATCATCGTCAGAGAGAGAGCTTGAAAAATATTTTGAAGGGGTACCTTGAACGTGGTTTCTGATGGTGAAATAGAAAGTCTTTTCCTTCTATTGCGATGGTATGGTTCCCATTCAATGTTTGAGGATAATGTGGATGCTGTAAAATCCATACTCATTGCTGGAAACTAGTTTTGTGCGAAATAACAAGTCGGGGTACGATCAACTTGGGGTTAGATTGGTAGTCCCACTTGTTCGCGGAAGAATCAATTCCGCGAAGAGTAAAGAGGCGCAAGACCTCGTGACGTCATACACCGCCACTCATCCTTGCCCTGGACTGGGACCTCGCTGCCAGCGCATCCAGCCACGAGGGGGACCGGCAGGAAAGGGCAAGAAGGGAAGAGAGAAGATGGCAGGCTAGTGCGGCGAGTAAAACGGAATCATCATCATCGAACTGAAGAACCACCTCAAAATGCAGGAGTAGTCCTAAAAGGGCCCGTCGGGCGATGAAGCCCGGAAACAAGGAGGGGGAGAAATCCAGACAATAAAAAATAGTGAGTACTCACCTTTATTTAAATTACACCGCACTTCGAAGCCAACAGGCATAAACCACATCATGGGCCCCACCGAGCAACATACATCACCACAAGTTCAACTCAACCCAGAGCAGCTCACCCACCCAACGTCGTCAGACACTCAAAGATTTAGTTATAATTTATTTGTAATATCTACCACAAAATGGTCCATGTAATTATAATATTGTAAATAACCATGCCTTGTTGTTTGCCCCACCAATACCCCACCATTCTTCGCAATATACAGTCCACTCTATCAAATTCTCACAAAATAAGGGGCGAAGGGGCATCTCCCTATATATCCATTAATGGGAAGCCTCTTCGATCCCCAAACACCACTATCGCTGCTTACGAGATAACAAGTCGGGGTGCGATCCCCTTGGGGTTAGATTGGTAGTCCCACTATCGCTGCTTACGAGATAACAAGTCGGGGTACGATCCCCTTGGGGTTAGATTGGTAGTCCCACTATCGCTGCTTACGAGATAACAAGTCGGGGTACGATCCCCTTGGGGTTAGATTGGTAGTCCCACTATCGCTGCTTACGAGATAACAAGTCGGGGTACGATCCCCTTGGGGTTAGATTGGTAGTCCCACTATCGCTGCTTACGAGATAACAAGTCGGGGTACGATCCCCTTGGGGTTAGATTGGTAGTCCCACTATCGCTGCTTACGAGATAACAAGTCGGGGTACGATCCCCTTGGGGTTAGATTGGTAGTCCCACTATCGCTGCTTACGAGATAACAAGTCGGGGTACGATCCCCTTGGGGTTAGATTGGTAGTCCCACTGTCGCTGCTTACGTCTGCACTGCTCAAAGGATACCTTGACACTGGGAAATATATCTATTTTTATATATACCTACCTTTCATTTATTTTTTTACTTATTTTAGCAGATTTGCCTTAATTGAAATTAGCTATTGAGGCTGTACTCATAACACGATTTTCGAAAAATGTCCTCATATGTCCATTGATCCTACCCAGGAGATGACGAAAATGAAATCCGCTCAAAACTATATATACGGGTATATATATATATATATATATATATATACACACACACACTAGCTAAAGTACCCGACGTCGCTCGGGAAATCATAAGAGGCTGAATGATGATGGCATTTGTTTTTTTTGTTGGTTGTTTTCCCGTAAGGGTCATGTAGGAGACATATAGACTAGAAATTTTAGTTTTGAAGATAAATGAAAATAAGTTCCTAGTCAATCCCTCTCGAATGCTTGACAAACAGTGAATAATTCAAATCATAAACCTTTATAATTAAATAACAATTATTATAATTAAATATTATCTATAATGTACATATTCATGCACCCCGTAGGCTCACCCCCCACCCCCACCCCCTGAAGCCTCATGCACCCCGTAGGCTCACCCCCCACCCCCTGGAGCACATGCACCCCGTAGGCTCATCCCCCACCCCCACCCCCTGGAGGCACATGCACCCCGTAGGCTCACCCCCCCACCCCCTGGAGCACATGCACCCCGTAGGCTCATCCCCCACCCCCACCCCCTGGAGGCACATGCACCCCGTAGGCTCATCCCCCACCCCCTGGAGGCACATGCACACTGTAGGCTCACCCCCCACCCCCTGGAGCACATGCACCCCGGAGGCTCACCTCCCACCCCCTGGAGCACATGCACCCCGTAGGCTCACCCCCCACCCCCACCCCCTGGAGCACATGCACCCCGTAGGCTCACCCCCCACCCCCAGGAGGCACATGCACCCCGTAGGCTGACCCCCCACCCCCTGGAGCACATGCACCCCGTAGGCTCATCCCCCACCCCCTGGAGGCACATGCACTCCGTAGGCTCATCCCCCACCCCCACCCCCTGGCGGCACATGTCCCCCCTGCTGTGAACCCCCACCCCAGAGATCAGCTGAGATCCCCACCCCAGAGATCAGCTGTGATTCCCCACCCCAGAGATCAGATGTGAACCCCACCCCAGAGATCAGCTGAGATCCCCACCCCAGAGATCAGCTGTGATCCCCACCCCAGAGATCAGCTGTGATCCCCCCCCCCAGAGCTCAGATGTGAACCCCACCCCAGAGATCAGCTGTGATCCCCACCCCAGAGATCAGCTGTGATGCCCACCCCAGAGATCAGCTGTGATCCCCACCCCCGAGATCAGCTGTGATCCCCCACCCCAGAGATCAGCTGTGATCCCCCACCCCAGAGATCAGCTGTGGTCCCCACCCCAGAGATCAGCTGTGATGCCCACCCCAGAGATTAGCTTTGATGCCCACCCCAGAGATCAGCTGTGATCCCCACCCCAGAGATTAGCTGTGATGCCCACCCCAGAGATCAGCTGAGATCCCCACCCCAGAGATCAGCTGTGATGCCCACCCCAGAGATTAGCTGTGATGCCCACCCCAGAGATTAGCTGTGATCCCCCACCCCAGAGTTCAGCTGTGGTCCCCACCCCAGAGATTAGCTGTGAGCCCCCCCCCAGAGATCAGCTGTGATCCCCACCCCAGAGATCAGCTGTGGTCCCCACCCCAGAGATCAGCTGTGATCCCCACCCCAGAGATTAGCTGTGATCCCCACCCCAGAGATTAGCTGTGGTCCCCACCCCAGAGATCAGCTGTGATCCCCACACCCTAGATTAGCTGTGTTCCCCACCCCAGAGATTAGCTGTGGTCCCCACCCCAGAGATCAGCTGTGGTCCCCACCCCAGAGATCAGCTGTGATCCCCACCCCAGAGATCAGCTGTGATCCCCCACCCCAGAGATCAGCTGTGAACCCCCACCCCAGAGATCAGCTGTGGTCCCGCACCCCAGAGATCAGCTGTGATCCCCATCCCAGAGATTAGCTGTGATGCCCACCCCAGAGATTAGCTGTGTTTCCCCCCCCAGAGATCAGCTGTGATGCCCCCCCCCCCATAGATCAGCTGTGATCCCTATCCCAGAGATCAGGTGTGATCCCCCACCCCACAGATAAGCTGTGAACCCCACCCCAGAGATTAGCTGTGGTCCCCCCCCCAGAGATCAGCTGTGATCCCCCACCCCAGAGTTCAGCTGTGATCCCCCACCCCAGAGATCAGCTGTGATCCCCCCCCCCAGAGTTCAGCTGTGATCCCCACCCCAGAGATTAGCTGTGATCCCCCCCCCCACCGTTCAGCTGTGATCCCCCACCCCAGAGATCAGCTGTGATCCCCCACCCCAGAGATCAGCTGTCGTCCCCACCCTAGAGATCAGCTGTAGTCCCCACCCCAGAGATTAGCTGTGAACCCCCACCCCAGAGATTAGCTGTGGTCCCCACCCCCGGGATCAGCTGTGATGCCCACCCCAGAGATTAGCTGTGATGCCCACCCCAGAGATCAGCTGTGATCCCCACCCCAGAGATCAGCTGTGATCCCCCACCCCAGAGATCAGCTGTGAGCCCCCACCCCAGAGATCAGCTGTGAACCCCCACCCCAGACCAGAGAGACCAGCTGTGTTTATGTCTGGTCAGTATTCTGAGTTACTATCTAGAGGACGGACATAAATATTGAGAAGTCTAGCTGCTTTATCTACAAGGTCCCCGAGTCTAGCCAAAGGTCTGTCGATGAATGTGGTCTCTACAATCATCTTCCTCTAACGTCAGCACAGTTCCCCCGCTATGAATCATATACATCTCGTTTGAGAAGTTTTTATTATTGGCCAAGGAGCGACATAGTGAAACCTACCAATTTAAGTGATGCCGGATTCTTCTACACAGGAGTTCTTGATCAAACCATATGCTTTGAATGTGGAGTTGGATTAGTGGATTGGAAAGAAGGTGATATACCATTGGTCCATTTTTCATAAGAAAAAAAAAATATATGATTAGGTAATAATATCACATTGAACTATGATAAATTGAAATGATTTATAAATATATAAATTTAAATTTGTTTTATTGATATAACAAGTTAGAAGTCCTCTCTTGTCGACTCCCCATGTATTTTAACTTCTAGGAGTATAAGGAGATTGTTTTTTACATATTCAGTATACATATACTGAGGGAAAAAATTACACTTATTAACATTGAATCCCATCACCATATTTATATTTGAAACAAAAAAAGTTATTGTAAATGACAGAGTAATTTAGAAAAAGTCCTCTCTTGCTCTCCAATACTCAGGAATAAAATTTTCAATGAATTCAATTGTAAAATATTGACGTCCTTAGTCGAAACACGGGTTCCTGTGTATTGTAACTTTAACGTATTAACCTCGTAATCAGTTAGGAGGTTGTTCTTCACATACTCTGTATACACAGCGGGTAAAAAAACTGTAATTCCTCCCTCTAGAGAACACTTAATTCGTTCTCCATATTTAGTTGTTACTGAAGAGAATCCACGAATGGAATGTGCTTTGTTTTTGACAAGATCACCCAATGATTTGGTCTGTTGGTTGGTCTTTGGTGCAACTAAGTCCTTAAGGCTTTTAGCATGATTAATAAATGATCCTTATTGTTGTGTGCTAAATCGATAATGTTTCGATACTAATTCCCCTTTCAACGTGTGTTGAAAATGGAGAAGAAAATTATAGCAGAGTCCGTCTGAGGACGAAATCTCATCCCAACATGTGCATCAAGCCATCAATAATACACACAGTCATTGCTCAACTGTCATATTTATAACAATTATAACCACAGCCTTCATGATAATACCCTTTAAATTTACATGTAATCGCATTGTTAACCTTGAATGGCAGTGCGTCACCTGGACCAGCACTAATATTTCTTTTTAAATCAAACCACATTTATTCGCATTGCTAGCCGCGAAATGATATCAGCTGGACTGATAAGAGCTGGGCGAGTCCACAGAGAGATTGCATACAAGCATCCTATACGTAACCATGACTCAATCCAATGATTCATTCTCCTCTCCTCGCTTATGTTGTGTAACCCCCCATTGGGGGGGGGGGGCATACACGCGCACACACAGGGGGGTGAGCCTAAGGGGTACATGAGCCTCCAGGGGGCGGGGGGGTGCCTACGGGGTGCATGAGCCTCCAGGGGGTGGGGGGTGAGCCTACGGGTTGCATGAGCATCCAGGGGGTGGGGGGTGAGCCTACGGTGTGCATGAGCCTCCAGGGTGTGGGGGTGCGCCTACGGTGAGCATGAGCCTCCCGGGGGTGGGGGGTGAGCCTACGGGGTGCATGAGCTTCCAGGGGGTGGCGGGTGGGGGAGAGCCTACGGTGAGCATGATCCTCCAGGGGGTGGGGGGGGGAGCCTACGGTGTGCATGAGCCTCCAGGGGGTGGGGGGTGAGCCTACGAGGTGCACGAGCCTCCAGGGGTTGGGGGGGGTGAGCCTACGGGGTGCATGAGCCTCCAGGGGGTGGGGGGTGAGCCTACGGGGTGCATGAGCCTCCAGGGGTGGGGGGTGAGCCTACGGTGTGAAAGAGCCACCAGGGGGTGGGGGTGCGCCTACGGTGAGCATGAGCCTCCCGGGGGTGGGGGGTGAGCCTACGGGGTGCATGAGCCTCCAGGGGGGGGGGGTAAGCCTACGGGGTCATGAGCCTCCAGGGGTGGGGGGTGAGCCTACGGGGTTATGAGCCTCCAGGGGTGGGGGGTGAGCCTACGGGGTGCATGAGCCTCCAGGTGGGTGAGCCTATGAGCCTCCAGGGGGTGGGGGGTGAGCCTACGGGGTGCATGAGCCTCCAGGGGGTGGGGGGTGAGCCTACGGGGTGCATGAGCCTCCAGGGGGTGGGGGGTGAGCCTACGGTGTGCATGAGCCTCTAGGGGGTGGGGGGTGAGCCTACGGGGTGCATGAGCTTCCAGGGGGTGGCGGGGGGGGGTGAGCCTACGGGGTGCATGAGCCTCCAGGGGTGGGGGTGAGCCTACGGGGTGCATGAGCCTCCAGGGGGTGGGGGGGGGAGCCTACGGTGAGCATGAGCATACAGGGGGTGGGGGGGGGTGAGCCTACGAGGTGCATGAGCCTCCAGGGGGTGGGGGGGGGGTGAGCCTACGGGGTGCATGAGCCTCCAGGGGGGGGGGGTGAGCCTACGGGGTGCATGAGCCTCCAGGGGGTGGGGGGTGAGCCTACGGTGTGCATGAGCCTCCAGGGGGTGGGGGGGGTGAGCCTACGGTGTGCATGAGCCACAAGGGGGTGGGGGGTGAGCCTACGGTGTGCATGAGCCTACAGGGGGTGGGGGTGAGCCTACGGGGTGCATGAGCCTCCAGGGGGGGAGCCTACAGGGGGTGGGGGGTGAGCCTACGGGGTGCATGAGCCTCCAGGGGGTGAGCCTACAGGGGGTGGGGGGTGAGCCTACGGGGTGCATGAGCCTCCAGGGGGGGGGGTGAGCCTACGGGGTGCATGAGCCTCCAGGGGGTGGGGGGTGAGCCAACGGTGTGCATGAGCCGCCTGGGGGTGGGGGGTGAGCCTACGGTGTGCATGAGCCTCCAGGGGGTGGGGGTGCGCCTACGGTGAGCATGAGCCTCCAGGGGGTGGGGGGTGAGCCTACGGTATGCATGAGCCTCCAGGGGGGGGGGGGTGAGCCTACGGTGTGCATGAGCCTCCAGGGGGTGGGGGGTGAGCCTACGGTGTGCATGAGCCTCCAGGGGGTGGGGGGTGAGCCTATGGGGTGCAATTATTACGTGTCGTTTTTATTTCAAAATACTATTGGACGAGTGGAAAGGTTCACTTAGCTGCACTTGGCGGAGGTCAAGGCCGAACTGTCTGGAGGGCTCATAGCTGGGAGGTGGGGGTGGTGGGGTCGTTAACGGCCCTTTGATAACAGTTCAAACCAGATCATACGTAATTTTTACGTTCACTACCATTCTAGGGTTAAGTTCGCTTCAATCGTTGGTGCCCATTAAAATTGTTTGCTCTCGCTTTAGTTATTAATGCATATCTCGTTTATACTTTGTTATATCACAAAAGTCCGTTACGCATGAGCTGCGTAAACTAAGCAGATTTCCCTCGTGAAGGTTAGTAATAGATAAATCTACATACTGCTAACACAACACCACCGTGAATAAATAAAAACGGAAATAAGAAATGTTTCATCCAATTTGAATAACCTGCCAACAGGAAGCGACAAACAAACAGGTCTGCCCGCCTCTCATCAGAAAGAAAAACAATTACTGAAATATATGAGAATATAACATAGTGTTGCGAAAATTAAACGGCTCTACTATTCAAGGCGTTATTGGGGAGTGCGGAGGGGTTCAAAGATGTGCCGCTAATTGGTGGAAGGCACTAGTCCCTTCCAGTGCTTCTTGGGAGAGCCTCGGTCTCATCCTGCTTCTCTATTTAAGCCTGTACAGCTCGACCTAGTGGAGCCGGCAGAATCTAATTAAGGCCCGACGTGCCTATCTTCCTTGAACTTCTGGACCTTTCCTTGGCTAGCCCATTCTACAGGCATTTATAAGAGACCCTGCCAGTACCTCAGTTCTCAGTTTATGGTCAGATGTCTTGATGGTCACATCAGTGCTAGAGTGCGACTTAGTGCAATGCGGTAAAGTGTTTTTATAAGAAGAACAGTGTTGTGCCCTGACTGTAATTAACAGTTTAGTGCCGTGTTTAAGACAGTGCAGTGCCGCGAAGTAAAGGACAGTGCAGTGCCGTCTTATTGTGAATTTCAGTGACCGTGAGTGAATTATTGGACTGTGTAATCTTAAGAACAGTGACACTATCAGTGTAATACTGTGAGTAGTAATAATTTTCCAAGAGTATTGTGCATTGTGAAATAAATTGTGCTGGGAAAAACTGTGAAACATGTGTGTGTTTAATTTTGCAATTCAAAAGAACTCTTATTAACAACGTTTTATTACTGGTTTTGTAATAAAAACGTAACAATATTAATTTTATTGAGAACTATTTCCTAAATCTAGTACTGCAATTAATAATGAGTCAGAATAATTGTTACCTCAATCAATCAAATTTTAATAGTCCAAAACCTTAAGACGGGGGGGGGGACCAGAACATATTTGCATGTATCTCGTGTAATAAAGGTCTCTTGAATACAATTTTTGGTATTTAACTTTGAATAATGTGATTTATTATGTAGCAGAGTATAGTTTATGTAACATGAGTAGAAGTGGCGGTTTGCTGATGACTAAAAAATGCAAATATCTCGGTTAATATTCAAGATATTGAATAAATGTTTATAACAATATTTATAGTAAATTTAATTTGTAATAAGATTGGTTCTATACAATATTTCGATCCGACCTATGGTAACGGAGATATTTTGAATTTTCGAAACTCCTCCTCTCTAAACCACCCTACCCCTGGCCCGATTTCATCAGCCGTTAACGAACTTGATCTTTCTTTTTACATAAAACGACTAAATATCGAGTTTGGTAACGATTAAACAATAATTGTGACCACTAAAGCAAATATGAAGAGAACAGATATATATATATATATATATATATATATATATATATATATATATATATATATACTAGCTAAGGTACCCGGCTTCGCTCGGGAAATCATTTGAGGCTGAATGATGATAGTATTTTTTTTTTTTTTTGAGCAAGGCTTCAATGTTTACTACACTTCCCGTCTGGGCGCATTGTTTTCCCGTGAGGGTCAGGCAGGCGACTTACAGAAAAAAAAATTGTAATTCAAGAATAAATGAAAATAAGCCCCTAATCATTGTTTCCCGTGAGGGTCAGGCGGGCGACGTATAGATGAGAAATTTTAATTTTGAAGAATAAATAAAATTGTGTTCCTGATCTATCCCTCTCCACTTTTTAACTCACCTTTTTGAATACTTCAAACCATAATCGTGGATAGCATTTATTAAAATTAAATATCCTCTATAATGAAACTTATTTCCTGTCAAAAACCAATCCGAGCTCATATAGTTTAAGCATAGTTTTGTAATTAGATTATATTCGTAATAGTAGAGCTCAGTGGAAATCATTTCACAGGATATAAGCTAACTCAATTAACTGTTTAGGCTCCGGCCTCCTTCCGCTCTAGCATCTCCATCGTTTTCCTTAAAATATTGATTCAAAGCATTATTTTAATAATTTATCTACCTGATGGAATTAAATAATAGTATTACCCGAAAAATAATTTGATTTATATTCAAAAATATAGGTGAGGGGAAGAGAACGTAGCCTTCCCTGCAAAATAAGTAATACTTTAAATCATATCAAATTTAAATGGATATTGTCTTTTTTCATAATAATATTACTATTAACGTCTAATTGTTATGATGGTACATATTTATTTCAATAACATCAAGATATCGGAAATAAGATAATTTATTAGCAGAACCAAAGAGTTTGATCCCCATAACTTCCGCTATCACTCTTTGTGTCAATTCAGCATGACTTAGTTTAAATAATACATTATGCAAATTAAATAACGGAAATGCTCTTATAGTTTACATATCTATTGGAAATAAATAGCAATGTTATTTTGTAGGAGAAATAAATAAATGAGAAGGGACGACGGAGATATATAACCTCACTAATAAGGCATAGGATAAGGCATCGGTATCCTAAACCGGGGATTGTGGGTTCGGGTCCCACCAGGGGTACACATTTGGGGCTCAGGTTAGCCATGCGTGTTAAAGCGTTGACCTTTTTCTCACATGGTAAACCTAGAGTGGCGAGTTCGATTCTTGCCTGGGCAAAGGAAATTATTTAGTGACGAAATTCATTAAATAACGTCCTAAAATCCCACCCTGGCTAGAAAAGGGTGGTAACCTGTAGATAACCCGTCCCGATTAGCCTAAGTTGAAAAAAGTGGACGTTAATAAATAACAACAATAACCTCACTAATCCGAATCATATATAGAGTTATCATATGTGACTAAAAAATAAAATCATTTGTCATAATATTCATTCATTAAAAACACTTAAATAAGCACTAATAAAATTAATGACTCAAACTATAGTTTTAGCGTATATCACGTGTTTACTTCATTTTACGAACATAGTGAATGCAACAAAAGTTACTCTAAATGACAAAATAAACTACTTTTGTTATATGCATATTTGCCGAAACCCCAAGATGAAATCACTATTTTTAATTCCAGGCCTCCCTTACAACTCCCACTCCTGTCCGCCTCTATAAATGTTGGTATGGCTTATTATAATGAAGGTGTTAATGCTAATACACATACCGAGTTTTATTTAGTTCGGTTGAGTCTTTTGTGCCAAATAAAATTTCTCACTTCCGCTATAAGTTTTAGCGTATATCCCGTTTGTAATACGTTATACGATAAAAGTGTATATAAAAAAAGTTACTCTAAATAACAAAATAAACAACTTTTGTTATGTGCATATTTGCCGAAACCCCAATAGGAAACGAAATATCACTATTTTTAATTTCAGGCCTCCCTTATAACCCCCACTCCTGCCCGTCCCTAGAAATGTTAGAATGGCATATTATAAGGAAGACGTTAGTGCTAATTCACATACCGAGTTTGGCTTAGTTCGGTTGAGTCTTTAGTGCCAAATTAAATTGTGGACTTCCGCTATCATTTTTAGCGTATAACGCCTTTATACTTAGGTATACGACAAAAGTGTATATAACAAAAGTTACTCTAAATAACAAATTAAACAACGTTTGTTATGTGCATAATGGCCGAAAATGCAATAGGAAACGAAATATCGCTATTTTTAATTTCAGGCCTCCCTTATAACCCCCACTCCTGTTTGTCTCAGAGAATATTAATATAGCCTAAAGTCTAAGTTGGGTTAGTAGTAATATACATACCAAGTTTCATAAAATTCGGTTCAGTCGTTTATGCGTGAAAAGGTAACAAACAAACAAACAAACAAACATACACCAAAGAAACAAAATGCAGTTATGGTGTCTATGACATGTGAAACGAAAAGTTATCGTGAAATTTCGCGAAAAAAATCAATGTACAGACAGAGGTTACAATTTTATATATATATATATAGATATACTAGCTCAGATACCCGGCTTCGCTCGGGACTTCATTTGAGGCAAAATGGGGTTGGTATATTTTTGGCAAGGCTTTACTTTGCACCATATTTTGACATTTACCCGTTCCAGTGTTTAGGGTTAATACCTGTTGTTGACATTTGTTAATAATAAAATTATATTTTTATGTAAGACTTCACCGACCTGCATATTGTCATATTTCCCGTCTCCTGAGCATTATGCATAGATTTGAATTACTAAGAAAAAAATATTCACATACATTTGAACTAATTTTTTCAGGTGCATATTTGCCGAAAATGCAATAGGAAACGAAATATCACTATTATTAATTTCAGGCCTTCCTTATAACCCCCACTCCTGCCCGTCTCTAGAAATGTTAGTATAGCTTATTATAATAAAGGCGTTAGTAGTAATTCACATACCGAGTTTGGTTTAGTTCGGTTGAGTCTTTTGTGCCATACAAAATTGTGGACTCCCGCTATAGTTTTTAGCGTAGAACTCATTTATACTTCCGTATACGGCAAAACAGCATATAACAAAAGTTACTCTAAATAACAAAATAAACAACTTTTGTTATGTGCATATTTGCCGAAACCCCAATAGGAAATCATTATTATTAATTTCAGGCCTCCCTTATAACCCCCACTCCTGCCCGTCCCTAGAAATGTTAGTATGGCTTATTATAAGGAAGGCGTTAGTGCTAATACACATACTGAGTGTTTTATTTAGTTCGATTGAGTCTTTTGTGCCAAATAAAATTGTTGTCTCCCGCTATAATTTTTAGCGTATAACGCCTTTATACTTCGGTATACGATGATAGTGTATATAAAAAAAAAATGTCTCTAAATAACAAAATAAACAACTTTTGTTATGTGCATATTTGCCGAAAATGCAATAGGAAACGAAATATCACTATTATTAATTTCAGGCCTTCCTTATAACCCCCACTCCTGCCCGTCCCTAGAAATCTTAGTATAGATTACTATAATGAAGGCGTTAGTACTAATTCACATACCGAGTTTGGTTTAGGTCGGTTGAGTCTTTTGTGCCAAATAAAATTGTGGACTCCCGCTATAGTTTTTAGCGTATAACTCATTTATACTTCCGTATACGGTAAAACAGCATATTACAAAAATTACTCTAAATAACAAAATAAACAACTTTTGTTATAAGCATATTTGCTGAAAAAGCAATAGGAAACGAAATATCGCTATTTTTAATTTCAGGCCTCCCTTATAACCCCCACTCCTGCCCGTCCCTAGAAATGTTAGTATGACTTATTATAAGGAAGGCGTTAGTACTAATTCACATACCGAGTTTGGTTTAGTTCGGTTGAGTCTTTTGTGCCAAATAAAATTGTGGAGTCCCGCTATAGTTTTTAGCGTATAACGCATTTATACTTCCGTATACGGCAAAAGTGCATATAACAAAAGTTACTCTAAATTACAAAATAAAAAACTTTTGTTATGTGCATGTTTGCTGAAAAAGCAATAGGAAACGAAATATCGCTATTTTTAATTTCAGGCCTTCCTTATAACCCCCACTCCTGTTTGTCTTAGAGAATATTAATATAGCCTAAAGTCTAAGTTGGGCTAGTTGTAATATACATACCAAGTTTCATAAAATTCGGTTCAGCCGTTTATGCGTGAAAAGGTAACAAACAAACAAACAAATAAACAAACAAACAAACAGACACCAAAGAAAAAAAATGCAGTTATGGTGTCTATGACATGTGAAACGAAAAGTTATCGTGAAATTTCGCGAAAAAAATCAATGTACAGACAGAGGTTACAATTTTATATATATATAGATAGATATATATCTATATATATATAAAATTGTAACCTCTGTCTGTACATTGCTTTTTTTCGCGAAATTTCACGATAACTTTTCGTTTCACATGTCATAGACACCATAACTGCATTTTGTTTCTTTCGTGTATGTTTGTTTGTTTGTTTGTTACCTTTTCACGCATAAACGGCTGAACCGAATTTTATGAAACTTGGTATGTGTATTACTACTAGCCTAACTTAGACTTTAGGCTATATTAATATTCTCTAAGACAAATAGGAGTGGGGGTTATAAGGGAGGCCTGAAATTAAAAATAGCAATATTTCGTTTCCTATTGCTTTCTCAGCAAATATGCACATAACAAAAGTTGTTTATTTCGTTATTTAGAGTAACTTTTGTTATATAGATTTTTGCCGTATACGGAAGTATAAATGAGTTATACGCTAAAAACTATAGCGGGAGCCCACAATTTTATTTCGCACAAAAGACTCAACCGAACTAAACCAAACTCGCTATGTGTATTAATACTAACGATTTCCTTATAATAAGCTATACTAACATTTCTAGGGACGGGCAGGAGTGGGGGTTATAAGGTAGGCCTGAAATTAAAAATGGCGATATTTCGTTTCCTATTGCTTTTTCAGCAAATATGCACATAACCAAAGTTGTTTATTTTGTTATTTAGAGTAACTTTTGTTATATGCACTTTTGCCGTATATGGAAGCATAAATGAGTTATACGCTAAAAACTATAGCGGGAGTCCACAATTTTATTTGGCACAAAAGACTCAACCGAACTAAATCAAACTCGCTATGTGAATTAATACTAACGATTTCCTTACAATAAGCCATACTAACATTTCTAGGGACGGGCAGGAGTGGGGGTTATAACGGAGGCCTGAAATTAATAATAATTATTTCCTATTGGGGTTTCGGCAAATATGCACATAACAAAAGTTGTTTATTTTGTTATTTAGAGAAATTTGCTCAACACTTATTTTCAATATGAACTACCAGGTACCTCACCTGAAAAAATTAATTCAAATGTATGTCAATATTTTCTCCTTAAGAATTCCATTCTATGCATCATGCACAGGAGACGGGAAATATGACAATTAGCAGGACAGTGAAGTCTTACATAAAAAAATAATTTTATTATTAACAAATGCCAACAACGGGTATTAACCCTAAACACTGGAACGGGTAAATGTCAAAATATTGTGCAAAGGAAAGCCTTGCCAAAAATATACCATTACCATTCAGCCTCAAATCAATTCCCGGGCGAAGCCGGGTATCTGAGCTAGTATATATATAAAATTGTAACCTCTGTCTGTACATTGATTTTTTTCGCGTAATTTCACAATAACTTTTCGTTTCACATGTCATAGACACCATATCTGCATTTTGTTTCTTTCGTGTATGTTTGTTTGTTTGTTTGTTACCTTTTCACGCATAAACGGCTGAACCGAATTTTATGAAACTTGGTATGTATATTACTACTAACCCAACTTAGACTTTAGACTATATTAATTTTCTCTGAGACGAACAGGAGTGGGGGTTATAAGGAAAGCCTGAAATTAAAAATAGCGATATTTCGTTTTCTATTGGTTTTTCGGTAAATATGCACATTACAAAAGTTGTTTATTTTGATATTTAGAGTAACTTTTGTTATGTACACTTTTGTCGTACACCGAAGTTTAAATGCGTTATACGCTAAACATTAAAGCGGGAGTCAACAATATTATTTGCCAAAAAAGACTCAACCGAACTAAATAAAACTCGGTATGTGTATTAGCAGTGAGGCCTTCATTATAATAAGCCATACCAACATTTCTATGGACGGGCAGGAGTGGGGGTTATAAGGGAAGCCTGAAATTAAAAATAGCGATATTTCTTTTCCTATTGGTTTTTCCGCAAATATAAACATAACAAAAGTTGTTTATTTTGTTATTTGGAGTAACTTTTGTTATATACACTTTTGTCGTATACCTAAGTATAAATGAGTTATACGTTAAAACTTTAGCGGGCAATAACGTCTGAACGGAACTTAACAAAACTCTGTATGTCAATTAGCATTAATTCTTCCATGATTATAAGTTATATTAAAATTTTTAGGTTCGAATGGGAGGGGGATTAAAAGGGAGGCCTGAAATAAAAATTCACCATATTTACATGAATAAGAGACGGGAAATATAAAAATATCAAAGACTGTGAAGCCTTATCGAACAAATAATTTTATTATTAGCAAATCCACAGCAACGACGGGTATCAATCCTAAACACTGGGACGGGTAAATGTCAAAATATTGTGCAATGTAAAGCCTGCTAAAAAATACCATCACCATTCAGCCTCAAATGAATTCCTGGGCGAAGCCGGGTATCTGAGCTAGTATATATATATATATATATATATATATATATATATATATATATATATATATATATATATTGTTGCGAGGATTAACTACATGAAGGATTAGCAGAGTCGCGTATTTGGGAGGTGCGAGGAAGATGAAGCCGACTTAATGACCTTTGATGTTACCGCCCTCTATATAAGCACGTGCAAATCGGTCGACAGTCAGTTTTGCTCTCAGCTGTCATCATGTGCGTTTAGTGCTACAGTGCGACTTAGTGCAGTACGGCAAAGTGCTTTTATGTGAAGAACAGTTTAGTGCCGTGTTTAAGACAGTGCAGTGCTGTTAACTTCGTGAAGTAAAGGACAGTGCAGTGAATTATTGGACTGTGTGATAACAAAAACAGTGACGCTATCAGTGCATACTGTGAGTAGTTGTTAAGAATAATTAACCAAGTGTATTGTGCATTTTTTAAATAAATTGTGCAGTGATAAAAACTGTGAAAGTTGTGTGTGTTTAATTTTGTAATCCAAAAGAACTCTTATTAACAACGTTTATTACTAGTTTTGTAATAAAACGTAACTGTATACATATATATATATATATATATATATATATATATATATATATAATATTCAAAATAATTTAGGTATTAGAATGGTTGAAGATGTAGATGATTAGGATGGAGAATGGCTGCCGGGAATAAGTTAGTGTTGTTGTGTTTCCATTTAAAGTTTGTAGAGTGAGCCACTGCTGCAAGGAGCCAGGGCAAATTTATCGCCACAAATAAACTCATAGCTCCTTTCCCTTTGATAAACTTCTTCAAAGACTATTTTAAGCGTGTTTGCTGAACATCTCCCCCCCCCCTCCCCAAACATTTACTTTAGAAGAGCACTGAACGGGCAATGATCATCCCTAGCTGGGTTCTCAGTTTATTTGTACAACTAACACCTCCAGTTAATGATTAGGTCTATATAGTTAATATATAGTTGTGGAGGCAATGCGGTAGATCAGCTAAAAGTACAGGCTCTTCCATAAAGAATGAACCTATTTCATTAAGCTATAGCTTCTTAACAGACATGAATACAAGTTATCAATAAAGGCACATGTATATCAGGAGTATTGTAGTTTTATGGTGTCATCACCATCACCATGTTCCATATCCACCATCACATCACAACCTGTTCTCCTAAGATGCTCCTCTCAACCACCATAAACCTGACAAATCACTTCATTCTTTTACAATCAACCTGTATATACTTGTGACCTTTGTACATTGATTTTTTTTTTTCAAACTTCAAGATACTTCTTCGCTTCACATTCGATAGACATTTTGGTGTCCGTTTGTTTGTTACCTTTTGAAGGCCAAACTACTGACTCGAATTTTATAAAACTTGGTATGTATATTACCAACGATTTAATTTAGACTATAGGCTATACTAATATCCTCTGAGACGAACAGGAGTAAGGGTTATAAGGAAGGCCTGAAATTAAAAATACCGATATATCGTTTCTATTGTTTTTTCGACAAAAATGCATATAACAAATGGTGCTCATTTCAACAGATTTCCTTTAAGGGAAATCAGCTATTGAGGTTGTACTCATGACGCAAGTTTTGAAATTTTTCTTCAAATGTCCATCGATCCTACCTAGTAGATGACGAAAATGACTTCCGTTCAAAACTGAACATATATATATATATATATATATATATATATATATATATATATATATATATATATATATATATATCAGTTACCGCTCTAGCGGTCGCAATTTTTGTCTTATCGTTTTAAAACTTGATATATAATCGTTTTATACAAAAAGAAAGATCAAGTTCGTCAATGGCTGAAATCGGACCAGGGGGAGGGGGGGGGGTTAGAGGGGGAGAATTTCGAAAATTCTTAATATCTCCGTTATTATGCGTTGGATTGAAACATTGTATAGAACCAATCATATTGAAAATGTAATGTTCTATAAATGTTGTTATGTTCAATTTTTCACTATCTTGATTATTTACTGAGATATTTGCATTTTTTAGTTTTCGGTCTTCAGTAAAGTCCCACTCCTACTCATCTCATATTTTCACTATTCTATTATGTTATGAATCACTATATTTGAAGCTTAAATACCAGATATTGTTCTCATTGAACTTTTAAGTTTTGAGATAAATGCAAAAACGTGGCGCACGTGGGAAATGTGCTTAGTTAACGCAGCCCCTGCGTGACGGACTTTTTTTATTTAGAGCAACTGTTGTTTTATATACTTTTGTCGTAGAACTAAGTATGAACAAGGTATAATCTAAAAACTATAGGGGAAGTAAACCATTTTAAAGGATATAAAATACCTAAACTAACTCAATCAATGAATGAATATCGTAAATTTTATTTTCGTTTCCATATTTAACAACTCTTACAATATAAAGAAATTTACACAAGTTTTTCTTCATTGGAAATAAATGTAAATTTATACTATTGGATGTTGAATGAAATAATAAATACTTAAGGTAACAAACTAAAAAAAGAAAATTGACAGAATGGCATAATATTACAATATATAGTTCTTTAAATAATCAAATTTATTATTTTCTTGATGAAATAGTTTCAATTAACCCTAGAATGGTATTGAACGTAAAAATTACGTATGATCTGAACTGTTATCAAAGGGCCGTTAACGACCCCACCACCCTCACCCCTCAGCAATGAGCCCTCCAGACAGTTCGGCCTTGACCTCCGCCAAGTGCAGCTAAGTGAACCTTACCACTCGTCCAATAGTATTTTTTGAAATAAAAACGACACGTAATATTTACGTATCAATACTATTAACCACAACTTTTTGGCACGTAAAATTTACGTATCGCTACTAATAACCGGTGTTTATGCCATAACATAGGTAATATTATTCTCAATTTATTTTCTTCCAATTTATTTTTATATTCAATTTATTTTCTCTTAATGTTTTTAACTTTTATTTTTTAATATAAAAAAGACAAAGATGTATTGAAAGAATATAAATATGTAATCTGTTTATAGTTTCGGAAAAATGGAGAAAAAATATTCAATGGATGAAGAAATCAGAAATTTGTTGAAATAACTCTCCGATGGGTCAGATGGGGAAAATGACAATTATGAAATAGATGGATATGGATAGGAGAGCGATGATGATCCGGAGTATTCTCCAAGTGATGAGGAGGTTGAGCCTTCGGAAATGATTGCAACATAGAGTGGGCTAGATGGCGATGAGTGTGAGAACATTTTAGAAAACATCAAGGCTATTGAAGAAAGAGAAGAAACACAGAAGCAAAAAAAAAAAAAAAACTAAAACCTCTCAACCTCACAATACTGACAGATCAGTCACATTAAATGTAGAAGGTGGGTTGTGCTTTGTAAGAATGGATATGAATGGAGCACACAACCTCCGGAACGTGTTTCGAACAGATCGCCTGAAAGGAATGTCGTGCATATTATTAGATATTAACGTAGATAAAAGTTAATATAAGTGTATGTTTTAATAAAATAGTCAGAAAAACTAACAAATTTTGAATAATTTCACCAATACCCTGTAGCACACGTAAAATTTACGTATCACTACCATTAAGTGGGGAATAATATCACTACCATTCTAGGGTTAAATCAATATTGATATTACTCAAGAAGGAGAGGAACTTATCTGTAAAGTGTAAATATTTCAAAGTTATCTCAAGAAAGAATAAACTGTTCCAAAAGTAGAAATGCTCATGTAGTCATTCGTGCCCAGTGATGGATATCTGATAGCTTTAGATTTAACATTCTGCATTTAGAATTGATAAGAAACTTGTTTTAGTAAATTTATTATTAAATATGGAAGGTTTATATTTTATTTACATTCCATGCATGTTTGCATTATATGTACGTTTTGCGATACATTTTAACAATTCGTTATATAACGATTCGTACAGATATTTAAATCTTAGTCGACATTAAAATATAACAAAATTAAGTAAACCTTTAGTTATTCCATAATGTAATGTTACATTTTCGATATTTGTTTTTTTAAGTTTAAACCTAACTCTTAAGAGCGTGTTCACTTTTTTAATAAATGTAAGTGTAAGTTTTGATAAAGTAATTCAAATAAAGGGTTAGAACCGCCAATATAAATGATATTATTGTCATACCTCTCGGTGGAGACCGTCGTCATTGGCTGATGGTTGAGTACCGCTGGCAAGCGCTTTCGATGCGATGGCATCATCTTCAAGCCTGTTGATAGTGTACTGAGTTGCTTGTCCGTCAGTCAGTGGGTTTTATGCTCTGTTCACCGTATTAGTTGTTTACGTTTAGTCCAGATCTGTTTACTTACCATTAAGATCTGTCACACGAGGGATGTTGATGTTCAGGTAAATTGTTTTCGTGTGGTGGGTTGTTTACGTTTTGAATCGAGATCTGTTTACTTACCACTCAGATCTGTCAACGGGTGTGTTAGTGTTCAGGTAAATTGTTATGTGTGGTGGGTTGTTAACGTTTGTTAGATCTGTTTACTTACCATTCAGATCTGTCAAACGAGGTGCGTTTAGACTAGTGTTCAGGTAAATTGTTATCGTGTAGTGGGTCATTGTCCTCACCCTTATGGGTGTTTACATTTCTAGTGTTAATGTGTAAGGTGGTATGGTGTAATACATATGATATGTAGATACGGGTATAATGTAATATTTGTGTCATTGTTATTATACATTAAAAATTATGTATCATAGAAAAATGAATAAATAAATGATTAAGTACTATATGGAACTACCTGCGTCGTCGCTTTATCTGTTGGTAATCCTGGGTGATTCCGTCTGTTGGCGTCTTCCGTTTATTATTCCTTTTAAGAAGTTGTAGTGGTCTGAAGATCGTGTCCGAGCTAGTGTTGAGCTGTTCATTGATGATGTCTCCGTTGAATGTCCGTTGTTTGTATATCTCCATATTCTCTAGTATATCCAATCGTCGGCCTTTCGTTTGTCGGTGTAGAAGTTTCATGCTGTCGGCTATACTCGTCGGGTCGTGGCAATGGTCGTTCAGGTGGTTGGCGAAATTGGAATCTCGTTTGTTAAGTCTGAACGAGCGGATATGTTCGGTGTATCGCGTTTTCAATCTCCTTCCAGTTTGTCCAATGTATGTGTTGTTACAGCTGCACGTAAGTTTATATACTCCGTTCATATTGAAGATGTCCTTGTTCTCGATGTCATTTATGAGCTTCTGCCGTAGGTTGTTGTTGGTTCTGAACGTAGTGTGAAGTCCTTCTTTCCGGAGTGCGTTTGTGATTTTATATGTATCAGGACCCGTGTATGTGATTGCGTGGCGTTTGGTGATTGGTTCAGCCGAAGTGCTCGCGTCTTGCTTGGCGTTACTAGTTATTTTCTTGAGTAACTTATCGATCGTGTGTCGTTTGTAGCCGTTATTGTAGGCTATTTCGTGTATTGTATTCAACTCCTTGTCGTAGTTTTCTTTTGAGAGCGGAAGGGTATGTAGTCTGTGTAGCATGTGGCGAAATGCAGCTAGTTTGTGTTGAGTTGGATGGTTTGAAGTGGCGTGTATTGTTGTATCCGTGGATGTAGGTTTTCTATATATGCCGTACTCCAATCTGTCAGTTTTCCTGGTAATCATGAGGTCAAGGAAGTTTAGTGTTCCTTCGTTTTCAGGCTCCATGGTGTAGCGTATGTTGGGGTGGAGTTTATTGAGGTCTTTCAAAATCCCGTTGATGTCATCTGTTTCCACGATGCAAAAGGTGTCATCTACGAATCTGAAATATCTTGTAATTTGATGTTTATCCATGAGTTTTTCTATGTGCGTATCTTCGATGTGTTGAATAAATATTTCCGTAAGTATAGAAGAAGTGGGATTTCCCATTCCGAGACCGTCTGTGGGTATATATATCTCGTTGTTGAAGCGGAAGTAATTCTGTTTCAGCACTGTCTTCGTCAGGTCAGCGATTTCCCTGATGTAGTCATCATCGTATAAGTCGCTGAGTCCTGTAGTGAGAATGTCGATGGTTTCTTGCACTGGTATAGATGGGTATAGGTCTTTTATACCCTCTTTTTTATAAGGAATAATAAACGGAAGACGCCAACAGACGGAATCACCCAGGATTACCAACAGATAAAGCGACGACGCAGGTAGTTCCATATAGTACTTAATCATTTATTTATTCATTTTTCTATGATACATAATTTTTAATGTATAATAACAATGACACAAATATTACATTATACCCGTATCTACATATCATATGTATTACACCATACCACCTTACACATTAACACTAGAAATGTAAACACCCATACGGATGAGGACAATGACCCACTACACGATAACAATTTACCTGAACACTAGTCTAAACGCACCTCGTTTGACAGATCTGAATGGTAAGTAAACAGATCTAACAAACGTTAACAACCCACCACACATAACAATTTACCTGAACACTAACACACCCGTTGACAGATCTGAGTGGTAAGTAAACAGATCTCGATTCAAAACGTAAACAACCCACCACACGAAAACAATTTACCTGAACATCAACATCCTTCGTGTGACAGATCTTAATGGTAAGTAAACAGATCTGGACTAAACGTAAACAACTAATACGGTGAACAGAGCATAAAACCCACTGACTGACGGACAAGCAACTCAGTACACTATCAACAGGCTTGAAGATGATGCCATCGCATCGAAAGCGCTTGCCAGCGGTACTCAACCATCAGCCAATGACGACGGTCTCCACCGAGAGGTATGACAATAATATTTGATAAAGTTTTGATCAGTAGGTACACAATTTATTTGACGATCACTACTTAATTGACTTGGATGGCAAACTATTTTTCTCAAATAATCACAATATACAGTGCTAATTGCTAGCACAATATACTACAAGTTTATATTAGGCCGAGGGAGGTTGGAGGCGCAAATTGGGGCTGCCGTAAGTTGTACACGCATGAGCTTGCAACAAACAGGACAAGGCTGGTGTGCTTAATACCCTCCTATTCAATAGTCAACTACATGGCAAGGTCATTGCACGCTCTGTCCTCCGCCAGTTGTACACTCATGAGCTTGTAACAAACTGGACAAGGCTGGTGTGCTTAATACCCTCCTATTCAATAGTCAACTACATGGCAAAGTCATTGCACGCTCTGTCCTCCGCCATTTGTACACGCATGAGCTTGCAACAAACTGGACAAGGCTGGTGTGCTTAATACCCTCCTATTCAATAGTCAACTACATAGCAAAGTCATTGCACGCTCTGTCCTCCGCCATTTGTACACGCATGAGCTTGCAACAAACAGGACAAGGCTGGTGTGCTTAATACCCTCCTATTCAATAGTCAACTACATGGCAAAGTCATTGCACGCTCTGTCCTCCGCCATTTGTACACGCATGAGCTTGCAACAAACTGGACAAGGCTGGTGTGCTTAATACCCTCCTATTCAATAGTCAACTACATGTCAAAGTCATTGCACGCTCTGTCCTCCACCATTTGTACACGCATGAGCTTGCAACAAAATGGACACGGCTGTTGTGCTTAATACCCTCCTATTCAATAGTCAACTACATTGCAAAGTCATTGCACGCTCTGTCCTCCGCCATTTGTACACTCATGAGCTTGCAACAAACTGGACAAGGCTGGTGTGCTTAATACCCTCCTATACAAGGGACAACAACAGGGCAGGGTCAGTGCGTCCTCTGTCCTCCTCCATTTGTGCACGCAGGAGCGTGCAACAAACTGGACAAGGCTGGTGTGCTTAATACCCTCCTATTCAATAGTCAACTACATGGCAAGGTCATTGCACGCTCTGTCCTCCGCCATTTGTACACGCATGAGCTTGCAACAAACTGGACAAGGCTGGTGTGCTTAATACCCTCCTATTCAATAGTCAACTCCATGGCAAGGTCATTGCACGCTCTGTCCTCCGCCATTTGTACACGCATGAGCTTGCAACAACCGGGACAAGGCTGGGGTGCTTAATACCCTCCTATTCAATAGTCAACTACATGGCAAGGTCATTGCATGCTCTGTCCTCCGCCATTTGTACACGCATGAGCTTGCAACAAACTGGACAAGGCTGGTGTGCTTAATACCCTCCTATTCAATAGTCAACTACATGTCAAGGTCATTGCACGCTCTGTCCTCCGCCAGTTGTACACGCATGAGCTTGCAACAATCTGGACACGGCTGGTGTGCTTAATACCCTCCTATTCAATAGTCAACTACATGTCAAGGTCATTGCACGCTCTGTCCTCCGCCATTTGTACACTCATGAGCTTGCAACAAACTGGACAAGGCTGGTGTGCTTAATACCCTCCTATTCAATAGTCAACTACATGTCAAGGTCATTGCACGCTCTGTCCTCCGCCATTTGTACACGCATGAGCTTGCAACAAACTGGACAAGGCTGGTGTGCTTAATACCCTCCTATTCAATAGTCAACTACATGGCAAAGTCATTGCACGCTCTGTCCTCCGCCATTTGTACACGCATGAGCTTGCAACAAACAGGACAAGGCTGGTGTGCTTAATACCCTCCTATTCAATAGTCAACTACATGGCAAGGTCATTGCACGCTCTGTCCTCCACCATTTGTACACGCATGAGCTTGCAACAAACTGGACAAGGCTGGTGTGCTTAATACCCTCCTATTCAATAGTCAACTACATGGCAAGGTCATTGCATGCTCTGTCCTCCACCATTTGTACACGCATGAGCTTGCAACAAACTGGACAAGGCTGGTGTGCTTAATACCCTCCTATTCAATAGTCAACTACATGGCAAGGTCATTGCACGCTCTGTCCTCCGCCATTTGTACACGCATGAGCTTGCAACAAACTGGACAAGGCTGGTGTGCTTAATACCCTCCTATTCAATAGTCAACTACATGTCAAGGTCATTGCACGCTCTGTCCTCCGCCATTTGTACACGCATGAGCTTGCAACAAACAGGACAAGGCTGGTGTGCTTAATACCCTCCTATTCAATAGTCAACTACATGTCAAAGTCATTGCACGCTCTGTCCTCCACCATTTGTACACGCATGAGCTTGCAACAAACTGGACAAGGCTGGTGTGCTTAATACCCTCCTATTCAATAGTCAACTACATGTCAAAGTCATTGCACGCTCTGTCCTCCGCCATTTGTACACGCATGAGCTTGCAACAAACTGGACAAGGCTGGTGTGCTTAATACCCTCCTATTCAATAGTCAACTACATGTCAAGGTCATTGCACGCTCTGTCCTCCGCCATTTGTACACGCATGAGCTTGCAACAAACTGGACAAGGCTGGTGTGCTTAATACCCTCCTATTCAATAGTCAACTACATGGCAAGGTCATTGCATGCTCTGTCCTCCGCCATTTGTACACTCATGAGCTTGCAACAAACAGGACAAGGCTGGTGTGCTTAATACCCTCCTATTCAATAGTCAACTACATGTCAAAGTCATTGCACGCTCTGTCCTCCGCCATTTGTACACGCATGAGCTTGCAACAAACTGGACAAGGCTGGTGTGCTTAATACCCTCCTATTCAATAGTCAACTACATGGCAAAGTCATTGCACGCTCTGTCCTCCGCCATTTGTACACGCATGAGCTTGCAACAAACTGGACAAGGCTGGTGTGCTTAATACCCTCCTATTCAATAGTCAACTACATGGCAAGGTCATTGCACGCTCTGTCCTCCGCCATTTGTACACGCATGAGCTTGCAACAAACTGGACAAGGCTGGTGTGCTTAATACCCTCCTATTCAATAGTCAACTACATGGCAAGGTCATTGCATGCTCTGTCCTCCGCCATTTGTACACGCATGAGCTTGCAACAAACTGGACAAGGCTGGTGTGCTTAATACCCTCCTATTCAATAGTCAACTACATGGCAAAGTCATTGCACGCTCTGTCCTCCGCCATTTGTACACGCATGAGCTTGCAACAAACTGGACAAGGCTGGTGTGCTTAATACCCTCCTATTCAATAGTCAACTACATGGCAAAGTCATTGCACGCTCTGTCCTCCGCCATTTGTACACGCATGAGCTTGCAACAAACTGGACAAGGCTGGTGTGCTTAATGCCCTCCTATTCAATAGTCAACTACATGGCAAGGTCATTGCATGCTCTGTCCTCCGCCATTTGTACACGCATGAGCTTGCAACAAACAGGACAAGGCTGGTGTGCTTAATACCCTCCTATTCAATAGTCAACTACATGTCAAAGTCATTGCACGCTCTGTCCTCCGCCATTTATCGTACTTTTAGTAGTCGTCTGTTAGGGCCGTAGTAGTATTTGACACAGCCTTGTTGTTCAACTTTTGTATATTTTCTGAGACACTGAATTCGCTATTTATCACTGAAGATGGATGGGATTATAAATAAACTTTTACGACAAATGAAAGTGATAATGATTTATAAATAATAAAAAAAAATAGAAGGGGTAGCCGTCTTTCCTGTAAATGCCGAAGAAGTATTTGGGGTGAACACATAGTATACCGTACTATGGTTTCCCTGAATGTTTTGCCAATAACGAATAGTGAATAGTTTCATGTTTCTTTTTTTTTTTTTTTTTTTGCATTATTTTCCTTATAAATGAGTGTCCTTTGATTTTTTTTTCGTACTGTGTAGGTTAATATTTGTATATAATTTTTTATACTTAGAGGTCATTCCATCTCAAATCACAACTTCAAAAAAATAATTTTGACACCTATCATTTCAGATTACGTTGAAACTTATTGTATGTGTTCTATTCATTGTTATGAGAAACCATACCAAATTTCTTTGACATATCTTTAACGGTTTGGATTTTATGGCCTCTTAAAGTTTTGAGATTTCCGTGCTGTTTATCGATAGTTAACAGTAAAATTAATTTGTTTTGAATTCAAAAATAATTTATACCTTTCTTATTTATGAACCAATCTTGATGAATTTTTTTTTTGCGTATTCATAAATATATTTAAAAACAATTAAAAAAGAAACAAAGGCACTAAGTAAGTATTTGTGACCAGAAATAAATTACTTTGTTTATTCCAAGCTTAAAAATAAATACCTATTTATAAAAATTTAGAAATTTATATGAATTAAAAGAAAATGAAAAATAAAGACAACCCTTTTAAAGGTAAGAATTGTACATATCAAAGTACATTTTAGACTGATGAATTCTATAAAGTAAACGGTATTTCATTTAGAATAAACCTGTGTAATGTAACTATCATTTTAGTTACCTTTATTTATACTAGACCGCTAGAGCGGTAACTGACAAATATATATATATTGGGACGTTTTATTGCCAAAACCAGTAATAAACGTTTTTAATAAGAGTTCTTTTGGATTGCAAAATTAAATACTCGCACGTTTCACAGTTTTTATTACTGCACAATTTATTTCACAATGCACAATATACTTGGTAATTATTCTTATTTACTACTTACAGTATACACTGATAGCGTCACTATTCTTCAGATTAGACAGTCCAACAATTCACTCACGGACACTGAAATTCACAGCAAGACGGCACTGCACTGTCCTTGACTTCGCAGCACTTCACTGTCCTTTACTTCGCGGCACTGCACTGTCTTAAACGCGGCACTAAACTGTTACTTACAGTCAGGGCACAACACTGTTCTTCTTATAAAAACACTTTACCGCACTGCACTAAATCGCACTGTAGCACTGATGTGACCATCAAGATCGCTGAGCATAAAACTGACTGGCTCGCAGCTGGCCGCTCTATATATAGATTGTCGGCATACATCAACGGGGAATTGTCTGGACCCCTCGACGCCTGGCTGGAAGGTACTGGTAGGAACTAGGACATTCTGTCGGTTTCTTTGATCTACGTCACACTTTCCAAATACGCGACTCTCTCTCTCTCTGAAGGATTATTCATCTATTTAATTTTCGCAACTATATATATATACGTATATATACAGTTTTGAACGGACCTCATTTTCGTCTTCTCCTGGGTAGGAGCTATGGACATTTGAAGAAAAATTTCGAAAATCGCGTCATGAGTACAACCTCAATAGCTGATTTCCCTTAAGGGAAATCTGCTAAAAGTTATAAATTATTTTTTAATTCAAAACAAATTAGTTTTACTGTTCCCTATCGATAAACAACTTGAAAATCTCAACATTTTAAGAGGCCATAAAATCCAAACTGTTAGAGACATATCAAAAATATTTGGTATGGTTTCTCAAATCAATGAATAGAACAGACAAAATAAAATTCAACAAAATCTGAATTGATAGGTGTCATGGTGTGGTTGAATTGATGTTGAATGACCCCGAGGTATATTTTTCTATTATAATAATATGCTACTAATATATGCTTCTTTGCTTATTTATTTCGTAAGTAAAGGTATTACATAGTTTGTTATTATATAAGTATTACATAATATATTATTATACTATAAATATATTTTTTGCATATTTTTATTTAATATTTCATTTTAAGTTCTCATTGATGACGAGGGAGGGGGAGGGGGGGGGGGTACTCACAAGCACAAGTACACTCTAACACACTATTCTTCTTAACCCTTAATTGGCCAGAAACTCAAAAAATGACTTGAAATGAAAAATTGTCTTAAAAGCTCCATTTTTGTGTTCCTAAGAAATAGAATATATAAGGTTTTACTTTATTTTTTTTTTCTGAACAAAAATATTACATGTTGTCTTTAAGTACACCTTGGCCAGTTACTCTAAAACCTTAGCGGTGTCTTTAAGTACACTCTGGCCAATCACCGTAAATCAATGGGGTTGTCTGTAGGTTATGTTAAAAAACTGACATAGTTTCTAAAAATGTAATTAAACAATTTATTATGTAATAAAAGAAACTTGTTGTAAATAAAAAATAAGTAAATTTTAAACAAAATATAAATCCATCAAAAATATCATTAAACCTTCCCTTCTCCGTGAAATTCAAGAGAACATGGCCTTTCACATGAGTTACAAAGTTTCACATTACATTTTCGGCATAAAACAATTGTTTGATTTTGGTGACACAGTCTGCACTTTCCTTTTGTAGTGAATACTTGCCAATGGTGCATCCCATCAAGTCTTGCTGCATTGGCTATGAGAGCTGCAGCAGTTCTTGGCTGCAATTGGTGGTCCTGGCTCCACTAGCCCATTTAGCTCGCTAGTGCAGCAATGTGTACTATCCTCTGCAATGTGTACTATCCTCTGCAATGTGTACTCGAAATTGTTTTAAAGTCAATTTCTTATTGGGGTTGTTCCTTTTGTATAATAGCCATGCGTTATTAACCATCAAATCCATTAACTAGCTAAAAATGTTCATGTAATACTTTTGGGAGCGGTAATGTGTTCTATAAAGTGCAACGAACATGTCACTAAGTCAACATTTTGTTGTCATACCATTTAATCATACTGATACACTTTTTGTTATCAACGTATTCTTCATAACATCCTCTTCCCTCTTTCATCCTCAATATTGAAATGTTCCAATACTTCATTCATGTCAATTTGAAAATTTCCTTCATCCATTTTGGGGCATTTGTGGGCACTTTCTCCTTTATTGTCGCTTTCTTCTTCATCAAAAGTGATACTAATTTTGGTAGCAAAGAGAAAATCTTTTCACCTCGACTTTTATGCGTATCTGTTAATTAAAATGGTAAAAGTAAGAAATAATATAAAATCATGCCCCTTGGGCAAATTTGTTGGTATTTAGCCCGAGTGAACTTAAGTACACCATCATTAAATTCCATGCTAAAGCTCTATTTCTCTCCAGATCGAAAATGAAGCACAGGAACTTAAATACAACCCTTTACAACTAATTCACCCATTTTGGTTCATATTTAAATTGAATAGCGTATATTTTATTGAATTAGAAACTTAGCTGGCAACTAGTGTGAAATAGGGTAGTAAAGAATGATGATTTTCTTCAGTATATTGCTAGTAATTAGCTCCAATAACAATAAATGGACTTGTGTCGCATATTCTCATGCTTGGGAGGTTACAGGGGTCTGGACTGAACGGTGTGGATATGAACGGTGTCTTTAAAGACACCTTGCCCAGTTAAGGGTTAACTTTTCTAAATGCTATTTCGAGGACAAGAAGAGTGATTCTGAGCATAATATAATGGAAAATATGCATATTGCAGGTAGATGTCATGTGTGTCACCTACTTGTCAAATGTGTCCTTGGTCAGAGCCTTGTTGTTCAAAGGTTAAATGCCTCAGTGTGTTTGCATTTGAAATAGCAACAGACTCGCAACAATAGTTTTAAACGAACCTCACGTGAAGAAATATTTCGAAATTCGCCGTATTAGTACAACTCCATTAGCTGATCCATAAAAGAATTCTGCTAAAAGTTTGAGAAAACTATGTAACGAAAAACAAATATATTTCAATTTGTGAATAAAGTATAATAAATACTTATAAATTATTATTATATGGGGAGGTTTATACTCAGTAAAAACTGGAATAAAATCCATATCGGGGGAAAATCCAACCGATATGGAGTTTGTGATTGTGACATGTTATGGGGAATTTAAAAATTCTGGCAGTATCAAGAAGTACCTCTTGATGTGCTTCATTTATAATTGTTGTTGGCAGATTTAAATTCTTGGTGCCTGCTATCGTTGTTTTTGGTTCGAGTCCATTTGAACTTACTATAATCGGCGTAACTATGGCAGATTTCAGTTTGTATACCTCTTTGAGCTCGATAGCCAATTCTTGATATTTTCTTAATTTTTCGGTATAGGATTTTCGAACATTCTCATCATTGGGCACTGCAATGTCAATAATATCTACAGTCTTACTGATCTTGTCAATAATGAGAATATCCGGTTTATGATGCACAGTATGGTCAGTTATCTTCGCTTCGTCCCAATACATCTTTATATTATCTTTTTCTAATAATTTTTGAGGAATATAGCGATAATAAGCGACCTTCCTGTCTACCATGCCGAATTTCTCTGCTAGAGCTTGATGTATACCTTTGCCATGTTATTGTGCCTTTGTAAGTATTCGAACCCAGCAAGTATTACACTTCCAGCCGTAATATGTTGAATGGACTCATAAGCTTTGTTGCATAATCTACACTTGTCTGAAACATTACATACTCCTTGAGGATATGACGTCTGTATGATCTGGTGGCAATCACTTGGTCTTGGATAGCTGTAATGAAACCTTCTGTTTCTGAAAACAGCTTTCCAGACATCAGCCCCGCGACAGAATAAGCCAAATCTACCTCCGAGTCATAAAGGTGACTGTAGTAACGACCATGAAGTTCCTTATTTTGCCATTCTGAAAGAAAGTGGGATTCATCTTTAACTTCAGGATTGTTACTACATTTCAAGTTCAAGGCCGTAAACCCATCATCAAGTTTAACTATTTCTTTGAAGACATGGCTATCATTCGATCTTAAGTAATGTCTCAGGTTAACTTCCTGAGACCGACATAGGTTTCGGATGTTGAGAAGGCCTCGTCCTCCTTGTTTCCTCGATAAATACAGCCTGGCCATAGATGAAATCGGGTGGTGCATTCTGGCTTTTGTCATCTCCGTTCTTATTAGTCTATTCATCTCATTAAGAGCAGTGTCAGACCATTTTATTATGCCAAAACTATAGTCAAGAGATGGTATCGCCCATGTATTAACTGCTTTTATTTTATAGCGGCTTGAAAGATAACTGTTAAAAATAAGTCGCAAGCGCTTAATAAATTCATTTTTTAATAGGTCTTTTACATCTTTTTTCGCTATTTTCAGATGCTGTTGAAAACCAAGATATTTGTATGATTGAGTCCTTTCTAGTTCGTGAATATAGGTTTCATCAGAAACTATTATATTATCTGTAGTCATTTTCTGCCCTCGTGAAATATGCAAGACAGCACATTTATCTAACCCAAAAGACATACCAATAGAATCACTATAATTCTTTATTATGCCTATCATGCTTTGCAACTGGGTTGGTGTCTTTGCATATAACTTCAGGTCATCCATATAAAGGCTATGACTTACTTTAGTTTCGTTTTTACCTATAGAAATTTCGTAACCGTATTCACTGTCTCGAATTGCTTGGCTCATGGGATTCATAGCTAAGCAAAACCACAAGGGGCTGAGACTGTCACCTTGGTAAATACCTCTTTTTATTTTAATTGTCTCGCTCTGGAATTTTGTCTTCCCCTTTCCAATGCTAAGCCAAGTTTTCCATGTTGCCATTAAACTCGACAATAAATTGGTTACATTTGGAGCAACTTTGTAAACCTTTAAGACTTCAATTAGCCAACTATGAGGTACTGAGTCATACACTTTCTTGTAGTCAATCCATGCTATAGAAATATTCCGCTGTTTTTTGGAGACCTGAGACGCTATAAATGAATCTATAACTAATAACTCTTTACATTCCTTAGCACCACTTTTACAGTCTAACTGTTTTGGGCAAAACTCCCATTGGTAACAAGATGGCTATTTATTTTAGCACTAATTATAGGTGTAAATAGTTTATAGATTCCATTTAAGCAAGTAATGGGCCTGTAATCTTTAGGTTCTAAGTGACCTTCCTTTTTCGGAATCATATAGGTCACACCCTCAGCGAAATCTTCAGGTATTGTAACATGGCCTGTCAATAAATCTAAATAACATCTGGCTAACATGTGATGTAAGCATGTCAAATGCTTGAACCAATAATTCTGAATTCTGTCTCTTCCGGGACATTTCCAGTTATGCATTTTTTTTTTAATGCTTGCGTCACTTCTTCAGCCGATATGCTGCCATCTGCCATTTCAGGAACATTTTTTATGCTGTTTGTGAGATCTTTAATCCATTGTTCTCTTCTATGAGTCACAGGTACTTCCAAATATTTGCCCAATAATTAGTCAAATCGTTGGCATTACAATCTATTTGCTTCTTAACCATGCTTGTGCCAAAGCTGGGGTTAAAATATTTTTCTAGCGTGCTAAATAGTGCATTTTGTTTCTTGCTCATATGTGATTCTTTGTATCTCCGTATCCTATTCGCATATATAGCAAGCTTAAATTATTATGATTATTGATATTGGTTAATAATATTATTTAAGGATCGTCTATCATCGATGAATTGTCTACACTACGGTGAACGATAATAAATTATCTCTTATAATATTGGCAATGCTTCCTTGTTTAAGCAGATTGAACAAAATTAGAATTTTTAATTTCCTTTTTACCCCTTCAGGAATATTATTTTCCTCTACTCTGATCACAAATTTCATTTGCGGAAATTAAATGGTTCATATTTATTTTTTGTTTGAGGTTCATAAAGGGAGAAATAATTGTATATATAAGCCATTATAGAGGCCGGGGCACAATTCTTCAATCTCCATATATCATCATCCTAACGGAATTTATTTTTATCCTTGTTTGTTGGTGTCTTCCCTCGGGAAATCTATCTAACAACAGGCCATCTTCCTCCAATTTATTGCCTCATGGGTAATATGCTATTATGCTACTCCGTCGTCAGAGCGCCCTCTAGCAGCTCGACATTCCACCCTATATGCGCTCACAGTTGAAGTAACATTTAAACTGTTAGAGATTTAACAAAATTCCAAGGAATCAAAGTCGTTGCACTATTCCAGGCTTTGCAGATACGTTATAAATTAATCTCAAAGAAATGTAACCCCTATTTTTGAAAACTACTTCAAAAATAAATAAACACGTGAAGATATAAAGTAGGCATATACAGGAGGCATATACATCACGCATATACAGGAGGCATATACAGGAGGCATATACATCACGCATATACAGGAGGCATATACATCACGCATATACAGGAGGCATATACATCACGCATATACAGGAGGCATATACATCACGCATATACAGGAGGCATATACATCACGCATATACAGGAGGCATATACATCACGCATATACAGGAGGCATATACATCACGCATATACAGGAGGCATATACATCACGCATATACAGGAGGCATATACATCACGCATATATAGGATGCATATACATCACGCATATACAGGAGGCATATACATCACGCATATACAGGAGGCAGATACAAGAGGCATATACGTCACGTAAATACAGGAGGCATATACATCACCCATATACAGGAGGCATATACCGCAGGTATATACATCAAACATACACAGGAGGCACATACCGGAGGCATATACATGAGGCATATACGACACAGATATTCAGTAGGCATATACCGCAGGCATATACAGCAGCCATATTCAGCCGCATATACAGGAGCCATATACAGCCGCATATACATCTGGCAAATGCATGAAGCATATACGGCACAGATATACAGTAGGCATATAAGGTACACACATACAGGAGGCTTTTACGGCACAGATATATAGTAGGCATATAAGGTACACACATACAGGAGGCTTTTACGGCACAGATATACAGTAGGCATATAAGGTACACACATACAGGAGGCTTTTACGGCACAGATATACAGTAGGCATATAAGGTACACACATACAGGAGGCTTTTACGGCACAGATATACAGTAGGCATATAAGGTACACACATACAGGAGGCTTTTACGGCACAGATATACAGTAGGCATATACCGCATGCATATGTAGGACATATATACGGCACACACATAGAGTAGGCATATAGAGAAGGCATATACGGCACACACATAGAGTAGGCATATAGAGAAGGCTTATACGGCATACACATAGAGTAGGCATATACCGCAGGCATATAGAGTAGGCATATACGGCAGGCATATAGGTTATCGTTATATAGATTGTAGTTTTCTCTAGCTTAGGTTACCGTTATATAGTTTGTATTCTACAGTAGTTTAGGATATCGTTATATAGATTGTGGTTCTCTCTAGCTTAGGTTACCGTTATATAGTTTGTATTCTATACTAGTTTAGGATATCGTTATATAGATTGTGGTTCTCTCTAGCTTAGGTTACCGTTATATAGTTTGTATTCTACACTAGTTTAGGATATCGTTATATAGATTGTGGTTCTCTCTAGCTTAGGTTACCGTTATATAGTTTGTATTCTATACTAGTTTAGGATATCGTTATATAGATTGTGGTTCTCTCTAGCTTAGGTTACCGTTATATAGTTTGTATTCTACACTAGTTTAGGATATCGTTATATAGATTGTGGTTCTCTCTAGCTTAGGTTACCGTTATATAGTTTGTATTCTACACTAGTTTAGGATATCGTTATATAGATTGTGGTTCTCTCTAGCTTAGGTTACCGTTATATAGTTTGTATTCTACACTAGTTTAGGATATCGTTATATAGATTGTGGTTCTCTCTAGCTTAGGTTACCGTTATATAGTTTGTATTCTAAACTAGTTTAGGATATCGTTATATAGATTGTAGTTCTCTCTTTTTTAGGTTATATTATGTGGATTTGTGTTTCTCTATAATTATAGTCATTTTTTTAGGAATAGGGTTTCTTCATTTGTAAATTTGATTTCCATTACTTACAGTATTGCCGAATATTGACATCATACCTGTGCTAATTATGTGCAAATGTATGGACTGTATTTGAATGGATAATAAATTTTGTTGAACTGTGCATACTTGAAAAGAGAATTTGTGAGATGTGGAAGATGAGGGTAGGTTTTGCCTGTTTAAATAACTCTTGTTTAGAGTATTTGCAGAACAAGTGGAACAATGCCTGTCAGTTAAACCTTTCAAAGCCAAGTCTCCTGCTCCAATTAAATGGACAATGCACTTGCTACACCGTCTTTACAAGCTTTTGTATTCTATCCTCTTTGACTTTTTTTTACCTCTTGCTTCATCTTGAAAGATAAAGTTATTCTTAGAAATGTTTAAATGATGTTTCCTCCTTGCTAAAGCAGTAGTTAAGCTAATGATGAAATTTTCATATTTATAATTATTTGGTATTCGTCTTTAATTGCTAATACAGTTGACGTATTTCACAAATTAATGAAGATGACAGTAGACTATATATATATATATATATATATATATATATATATATATATATATATATATATATATATATATAAGGTGTCCCACATGTGTGGAGTATGTAAACCGTTAGAGATATACCAGAAGGACTAACGGTGTAGGTAGGATGGAGTCCTTTGGGAAGCGGCAAATACACAGGTCTACAGTTACGTCTAGGGAACATGTAATTCCTGCTTGAATGAGATCGGGGGACTCGGCAAATACACAGGTCTACAGTTACGTCTAGGGAACATGTAATTCCTGCTTGAATGAGATCGGGGGACTCGGCAAATACACAGGTCTACAGTTACGTCTAGGGAACATGTAATTCCTGCTTGAATGAGATCGGGGGACTCGGCAAATACACAGGTCTACAGTTACGTCTAGGGAACATGTAATTCCTGCTTGAATGAGATCGGGGGACTCGGCAAATACACAGGTCTACAGTTACGTCTAGGGAACATGTAATTCCTGCTTGAATGAGATCGGGGGACTCGGCAAATACACAGGTCTACAGTTACGTCTAGGGAACATGTAATTCCTGCTTGAATGAGATCGGGGGACTCGGCAAATACACAGGTCTACAGTTACGTCTAGGGAACATGTAATTCCTGCTTGAATGAGATCGGGGGACTCGGCAAATACACAGGTCTACAGTTACGTCTAGGGAACATGTAATTCCTGCTTGAATGAGATCGGGGGACTCGGCAAATACACAGGTCTACAGTTACGTCTAGGGAACATGTAATTCCTGCTTGAATGAGATCGGGGGACTCGGCAAATACACAGGTCTACAGTTACGTCTAGGGAACATGTAATTCCTGCTTGAATGAGATCGGGGGACTCGGCAAATACACAGGTCTACAGTTACGTCTAGGGAACATGTAATTCCTGCTTGAATGAGATCGGGGGACTCGGCAAATACACAGGTCTACAGTTACGTCTAGGGAACATGTAATTCCTGCTTGAATGAGATCGGGGGACTCGGCAAATACACAGGTCTACAGTTACGTCTAGGGAACATGTAATTCCTGCTTGAATGAGATCGGGGGACTCGGCAAATACACAGGTCTACAGTTACGTCTAGGGAACATGTAATTCCTGCTTGAATGAGATCGGGGGACTCGGCAAATACACAGGTCTACAGTTACGTCTAGGGAACATGTAATTCCTGCTTGAATGAGATCGGGGGACTCGGCAAATACACAGGTCTACAGTTACGTCTAGGGAACATGTAATTCCTGCTTGAATGAGATCGGGGGACTCGGCAAATACACAGGTCTACAGTTACGTTAAGGGAACATGTAATTCCTGCTTGAATATGCTGATATTCAATATGACGCCCAAATCTCAAGAAGTGATTTAGAAGAAGTAGTCAAGCGAATAATGGAGGATCAAAGGAACAGACACGCTCAAAGTGCTTCAACTGCGGCAAGGCCGGCCATTTTCAACGTAACTGTAATCACCGAAGAAAAGGTCAAGATCTGTTTCGCCACCAAGAGAGAACAAACGGACGAATAACCTCAAATCTCAAGATACACCGTTAAACTAAAACGAGCTAGCACTGAGGGGCCTGAGCTAGCTCCTACATCCTCTGGCCCCACAATCTCCATTTCCATAATACAACACCAATATGAATATTGGAGATAGATGAAGATACCGTAAGTATATAAATTAGTTTCCGGATAACAGTAATTCTTATTTAAAAATACAAAATTGTCCAACTGCTATTATGTCAGGTAACATGTTTGAATAGCATGGATTTTTACTGTTTGTGTTATTGCTGAAAGTGTCGTTATGATATTGTAGATGGAATCTTTACATTTCCTTTGGAAACCATCTCAAACCGTCTGAAATGGGTAACTCGGCTTGTAATAAATAATTTTCGAAGGTGAATTACTTCCTCATAATAGGTGTTGTCAAACTGAATAAAAAGTGGCTGGTTACCTGTTGAGTATGATAGTGTCTATAAGGTCCTGGTCGGTCTGCCTGGTGATGGATGCGAGATGGCCACCTCTGCTTGTGCAGACATGCTCTGCTTCTGGCCAGGGCAGTTTGTCCCAAGACAGGAACAGGCAGAGCATGCGCGACGACACCCCAGGCCACGGGCAACTCCCGGTCACTTCCGCATCACCAACTGCCTCGTAGCTGCAAACAAATCGTATGTGTGTTCTTGATATAATATATAATATAATATAATGTATATCTGAGTACAAATATATTTGAGTAGTTTATAATGAACTATAATGTTTATCTCATTCACTATAATTATAGTAATCCAAGCAAACAAGATGGCAGGTGGTCATCAGAAGGTATAAGCATGTATCTCATCTAGAAAAGATTTGTTGAACTCAATTTCGGTATTTCAGATTAAAAATTAGGCGGTTTATTATATATTGGTTTTGCCTGATAGAGGCTGGTGCCCGATATCTCTCCCTCTCCCAGCAATTCCTAAATGTTTTATGCAATTATAAAAGTGTCAAATGAAAATTTGAAACTAACAATTTGAATAAAGAAATGGTTTTAATTAATGTACTTCTGATCAACCCAATGAGTTCACTAGTACAAAATCTTCCAATTCTTCTATGAAAAGCCAGTCTAACTTCCATCTAAAATCAGTGCTAATATTCCGACGTCAGATCGAAATTCCATCAGCCAGGGATGCATCAGCCAGGGATGCATCAGCCAGGGATGCATCAGCCAGGGATGCATCAGCCAGGGATGCATCAGCCAGGGATGCATCAGCCAGGGATGCACCACCCAGGGATGCATCAGCCAGGGATGCATCAGCCAGGGATGCATCAGCCAGGGATGCATCAGCCAGGGATGCATCAGCCAGGGATGCATCAGCCAGGGATGCATCAGCCAGGGATGCATCAGCCAGGGATGCATCAGCCCGGGATGCAGCAGCCAGGGATGCGTCAGCCAGGGATGCGTCAGCCAGGGATGCATCAGCCAGGGATGCATCAGCCAGGGATGCATCAGCCAGGGATGCCGCAGCCAGGGATGCATCAGCCAGGGATGCATCAGCCAGGGATGCATCAGCCAGGGATGCATCAGCCAGGGATGCATCAGCCAGGGATGCATCAGCCAGGGATGCATCAGCCAGGGAGGCATCAGCCAGGGATGCATCGGCCAGGGATGCATCAGCCAGGGATGCATCAGCCAGGGATGCATCAGCCATGGATGCATCAGCCAGGGATGCATCAGCCAGGGATGCATCAGCCAGGGATGCATCAGCCAGGGATGCATCAGCCAGGGATGCATCAGCCAGGGATGCATCAGCCAGGGATGCATCACCCAGGGATGCACCAGCCAGGGATGCATCAGCCAGGGATGCATCAGCCAGGGATGCATCAGCCAGGGATGCATCAGCCAGGGATGCATCAGCCAGGGATGCATCAGCCAGGGATGCATCAGCCAGGGATGCATCAGCCAGGGATGCATCAGCCAGGGATGCATCACCCAGGGATGCATTAACTAGGCATATTTCCCAAGATGTGGTATAAAACAATCGTGATCCTAACTCACCACGAATTCAAGTAAAAAACGTAAAATCTTACTTGATAACGTCTTCATACAACTTATTTGCATTGCTACAACACAAAGTAATAGTTAATTGAAAACCATATTTTGTATTTGGCCTTGGAATGAAGTGGTTCATGTCATTAGAGCTTATAGTTTCAATGAGATGCGTAGGAGTGGGGCTTTACTCATGGCCCAAAACTAAAATACCTAAATAACTCGGTTAACATAACAACTTTTATAGAACATTACATTTGAAATAAGATTTTATACAATTTTTCCATCCGACTTATAATCATGGAGATATTTCGAACTTTTGAAATTCTCGTCTAAAGCCGCCTTCTCTCTTGTCCGATTTTTGTAGTTAGGAAACTTGATCTTCCTTTTGACTTAAAACGTTTAAATATTGAATTTGGTAACGATCATACATAAATCGCGACCGTTAGAGCTATATATATATATATATATATATATATATATATATATATATATATATATATATATATATGGTGTGTTATTGTTTTCGGAGTTTTGGTCAATGTTGGTGAAATAAATCTTAGTTATGCCGATATTTCGAGAATCTTTATTTTCCTGTTCTTCAGAGCCCTGAAGAAGAGAAAATAAAGATTCTATAGCATTATAAACTATGCAAGAATACAAATTTATTTTCCCTACAGTGGCCCAAACCACAATGATTTTATCGTTTTTATGCATTTAATTACCATTATTATAAAAACTGCAATGTATAACTGAAGAAGAAACTTTGTATTTGTAGTTCAACTTACAGTAATGTGTCAATATGGACCAATGTTAATAATTAGCATAGGTAAATGGGCATACCTCCCAAGCACATTAAATCCACTTTAACATTGTTCTGTTTTAATAACTTATTTAAGGAAATATATCAGAGTGAGAAAAGAGGAAATAATAAATACTACATAAGTCATTATCACGTAAAGTTTAAAGACTACACGAGTTGTACTTGTTTAAACACGCCATTAAATATTTATCTGCAATTAAAACAAACATTATCTTTACGTTCAATTATTAATCATCAACTAGAGGTTCGGACCAAAAGCCGGCCCAAGTCGGCAGGATCAAAGGCAGTCTGCCAGCAACCGACTCTCTTATCTCCTCACAACTTCCGCTCAATCATTTAGTTTAAATTATAGCAACTTCAGTTAATTTAAATGTAAAACCATAGAAATGCTGAAATATAAGTATAAAATTGAGCATAGTATGCCTATATTAAAAACACTTAAATGAATACTAATAAAATCGTTGACTCCCACTATAGTTTTAAGAGTATATCTCCTTTATACTTCGTTATACAACAAATCGATGCGAACTTAGAAAAATATCCTCCAATATCCATTGATCCTGCCTAGGTCCTACAGTTCGGCAATTTGTTTCCTGCGGTACCTACAGAGAGAGAACAGGCAGCAGTTCGGCAATTTGAGGTCCCTACTGAGAGAGCACAGGCGGAAGATCGCCAATTTGTTTCCTGTGGTCACTACAAACAGGGAACAGGCGGCAGTTCGGCAATTTGTTTCCAGCGGTTTCTACTGAGAGAGAAAAGGCAGCAGTTCAGCAATTTGCGGTCCCTACTGAGAGAGAACAGGCGGCAGTTCGGATATTTGTTTGCTGCGGTCACTACAGAGAGAGAACAGGCAGCAGTTCGGCAATTTGCGGTCCCTACTGAGATAGAACAGGTAGCAGTTCGGCAATTTGAGGTCCCTACTGAGAGAGCACAGGCAGCAGTTCGGCAATTTGAGGTCCCTACTGAGAGAGCACAGGCAGCAGTTCGGCAATTTGAGGTCCCTACTGAGAGAGCACAGGCGGCAGTTCGACAATTTGCGGTCCCTACTGAGGGAGAACAGGCGGCAGCTCGGCAATTTGGTTCCTGCTGTCCCTACTAAGAGAGAACAGGCGGCAGTTCGACAATTTGCGGTCCCTACTGAGAGAGAACAGGCGGCAGTTCGACAAATTGCGGTCCCTACTGAGAGAGAACAGGCGGCAGTTCGGCAATTTGTTTCCTGTGGTCACTACACTCAGAGAACAGGCGGCAGTTCGGCAATTTGTTTCCTGCGGTCCCTACACAGAGAGAACAGGCGGCAGTTCGAGAAATTGCGGTCCCTACTTAGAGAGAACAGGCGGCAGTTCCACAATTTGTTTCCTGTGGTCACTACACACAGGGAGCAGGCGGCAGTTCGGCAATTTGTTTCCTGCGGTCACTACACACAGGGAACAGTCAGCAGTTCGGATATTTGTTTCCTGCGGTACCTACAGAGAGAGAACAGGCGGCCGATCGGCAATTTGTTTCCTGCACTCCCTACTGAGAAAGAACAGGCGGCAGTCCGGAAATTGGTTTCCTGAGGTCCCTACAGAGAGTGAACAGGCGGCAGTTCGGCAATTTGTTTCCTGCTGTCCCTACAAAGAGAGAACAGGGGACAATTCAGCAATTTGGTTCCTGCGGTCCCGACTAAGAGAGAACAGGCGGGAGTTCGACAATTTGCGGTCCCTACTGAGAGAGAACAGGCGGCAGCTCGGCAATATGTTTCCTGCGGTCCTTAAACAGAGAGTACAGGCAGCAATTCAGCAATTTGGTTCCTGCGGTCCCTACAAAGAGAGAACAGCCGGCAGTTCAGGAATTTGAGGTCCCTACTGAGAGAGAACAGGCGGCAGTTCGACAATTTGCGGTCCCTACTTAGAGAGAACAGGCGGCAGTTCGACAATTTGCGGTCCCTACTTAGAGAGAACAGGCGGCAGCTCGACAATTTGTTTCCTGCGGTCCCTAAACAGAGAGAACAGGCGGCAGTTCGGCAATTTGGTTCCTGCGGTCCTTACTAAGAGAGAACAGGCGTCAATTCAGCAATTTGGTTCCTGCGGTCCCTACTGAGAGAGAACAGCCGACGGTTCAGCAATTTGTTTCCTACGGTCACTACACACAGAGAACAGGCGGCAGTGTGGCAATTTGTTTCCTGCGGTCCCTACTGTGAGAGAACAGGCGGCAGTTCGGATATTTGTTTCCTGCGGTACCTACAGAGAGAGAACAGGGGACAATTCAGCAATTTGGTTCCTGCGGTCCCTACTGAGAGAGCACAGGCGGAAGACCGGCAATTTGTTTCCTGCGGTCACTACATACAGGGAACAGGCGGCAGTTCGGCAATTTGTTTCCTGTGGTCCCTACTAAGAGAGAACAGGCGGGAGTTCGACAATTTGCGGTCCCTACTGAGAGAGAACAGGCGGCAGCTGGGCAATATGTTTCCTGCGGTCACTACACACAGAGAACAGGCGGCAGTTGGGCAATTTGTTTCCTGTGGTCCCTACTGAGAGAGAACAGGCGGCAGTCCGGCAATTTGTTTCCTGCGGTCACTACATACAGGGAACAGGCGGCAGTTCGGCAATTTGTTTCCTGTGGTCCCTACACACAGAGAACAGGCGGCAGTTGGGCAATTTGTTTCCTGCAGTTACTACTGAGAGAGAACAAGCGGCTGTTCGAGAAATTGCGGTCCCTACTTAGTGAGAACAGGCGGCAGTTCCACAATTTGTTTCCTGTGGTCACTACACACAGGGAACAGTCAGCAGTTCGGATATTTGTTTCCTGCGGTACCTACAGAGAGAGAACAGGCAGGAGTTCGGCAATTTGCGGTCCCTACTGAGATAGAACAGGTAGCAGTTCGACAATTTGCGGTCCCTACTGAGAGAGAACAGGCGGCAGTTCGACAATTTGCGGTCCCTACTGAGAGAGAACAGGCGGCAGTTCGACAATTTGCGGTCCCTACTGAGAGAGAACAGGTGGAAGTTCGACAATTTGCGGTCCCTACTGAGAGAGAACAGGCGGCATTTCGGCAATTTGCGGTCCCTACTGAGAGATAACAAGCGGCAGTTCGGCAATTTGTTTACTGGGGTCCCTACAGAGAGAGAACAGGAAGCAGTTCGGCAATTTGTTTCCTGCGGTCACTAACACAGGGAACAGGCTGCAGTTCGGCAAATTGCGGTCCCTACTGAGAGAGAACAGGCGGCAGTTCGGCAATTTTTTTCCTGTGGTCACTACACACAGAGAAAAGGCAGCAGTTCAGCAATTTGCGGTCCCTACTGAGAGAGAACAGGCGGCAGTTCGGCAATTTGTTTCCTGTGGTCACTACACTCAGAGAACAGGCGGCAGTTCGGCAATTTGTTTCCTGCGGTCCCTACACAGAGAGAAAACGTGACAATTCAGCAATTTGGTTCCTGCCGTCCCTACTGAGAGAAAACAGGCGGCAGTTCGACAATTTGCGGTCCCTAATGAGAGAGAACAGGCGGAAGTTCGACAATTTGTTTCCTGCGGTCCCTACACAGAGATAAAACGCAAAAATTCAGCAATTTGGTTCCTTCCGTCCCTACTGAGAGAAAATAGGCGGCAGTTCGACAATTTGCGGTCCCTACAAAGTGAGGACAGGCGTCAGTTCGAAAATTTGCGTTCCCTACTGAGAGAGAACAGGCGGCAGTTCGACAAATTGCGGTCCCTACTGAGAGAGAACAGGCGGCAGTTCGACAATTTGCGGTCCCTACTGAGAGAGAACAGGCTGCCGTTCGGCAATTTGTTTCCAGCGGTCCCTACACAGAGAGAACAGGCGGCAGTTCGACAATTTGTTTCCTGCGGTCCCTACTGAGAGAGAACAGGTGGCAGTTCGACAATTTGCGGTCCCTACTGAGAGAGAACAGGTGGCAGTTCGGCAATTGGCTTCCTGCCGTCCCTACAGAGAGAGAACTGGCGGCAATTAGTTTCCTGCCGTCCCTAGTGAGAGAGAACAGGCGACAGTTCCGCTATTTGTTTCCTGCGGTCCCTACTGAGAGAGAACAGGCGGCAGTTCGGCAATTTGTTTTCTGCGGTCCCTACCGAGAGAGAACAGGCGGCAGTTCGGCAATTTGTGTTCTGCGATCCCTACTGAGAGAGAACAGGCGGCAGTCCGGCAAATTGGTTTTCTGCGGTCCCTACCGAGAGAGAACAGGCGGCAGTTCGACAATTTGTTTTCTGCGGTCCCTACTGAGAGAGAACAGGCGGCAGTCCGGCAATTTGTTTTCTGCGATCCCTACTGAGAGAGAACAGGCGGTAATTTGTTTCCTGCGGTCCCTACTGAGAGAGAACATGCGGCAGTCCGGCAATTTGTTTCCAGCGGTCACTACAGAGAGAGAAAAGGCGGCAATTCGGCAATTTGTTTCCTGCGGTTCCTGCTGAGTGAGAACAGGCGGCAGTTGGGCAATATGTTAACTGCGGTCTCTACTGAGAGAGAACAAGCGGCAGTCCGGGAATTGGTTTCCTCTGTCCCTACTGAGTGAGAACAGGCGTATGTTCGGCATTTTGTATCCTGCAGTCCCTACTGAGAGAGAAAATGCGGCAATTCGGCAATCTGTTTCCTGCGGTCCCAACTCACAGACAACAGGCGACAGTTCCGCTATGTGTTTCCTGCGGTCCTTACTGAGAGAGAACAGGCGGCAGTTCGGCAATTGGTTTCCTGACGTCCCTACAGAGAGAGAACAGGCGGCAATTAGTTTCCTGCGGTCCCTACTGAGAGAGAACAGGCGGCACATTCGGCAATAAGTTTCCTGCGGTCCCTACTGCGACCGAAAAGGCGACAGCCCGGCAAATTGTTTCCTGCGGTCCCTACTGGGAGAGAACTGTAGGCAGTGCGGCAATTTCTTTCCTGTGGTCCCTACTGAGAGTGAACAGGCGGCAGTTCGGCAATTTGTTTCCTGCGGACCCTACAGAGAAAGAACAGGCGGTAATTTGTTTCCTGCGGTCCCTACAGGTAGAGAACAGGCGGCAGTTCGGCAATTTGTTTCCTGCGGACCCTCCTGAGAGAGAACAGGCGGCAGTTCGGCAATTTGTTTCCTGCGGTCCCTACTGAGAGAGAACAGGCGGCAGTACGGCAATTTGTTTCCTGTGGTCCCTACTGAGAGTGAACAGGCGGCAATTCGGCAATTAGTTTCCTGCGGTCCCTACTGAGACAGAACAGGCGGCAGTTCGACAATTTGCGGTCCCTACTGAGAGAGAACAGGCGGCAGTCCGGCAATTTGTTTCCAGCGGTCACTACAGAGAGAGAACAGGCGGCAATTCGGCAATTTGTTTCCTGCAGTCCCTACAGGTAGAGAACAGGCGGCAGTTTGGCAATTTGTTTCATGCGTTCCCTCCTGAGAGAGAACTGTAGGCAGTGCGGCAATTTCTTTCCTGTGGTCCCTACTGAGAGTGAACAGGCGGCAGTTCGGCAATTTGTTTCCTGCGGACCCTACAGAGAAAGAACAGGCGGTAATGTGTTTCCTGCGGTCCCTACAGGTAGAGAACAGACGGCAATTTGTTTCCTTCGGTCCCTACAGAGAGAGAACAGGCGGCAGTTTGGCAATTTGTTCCATGCGTTCCTTACTGAGAGAGAACAGGCGGCAGTCCGGCAATTTGTTTTCTGCGATCCCTACTGAGTGAGAACAGGCGGCAGTCCGGCAATTTGTTTTCTGCGGTCCCTACCGAGAGAGAACAGGCGGCAGTCCGGCAATTTGTTTTCTGCGATCCCTACTGAGAGAGAACAGGCGGCAGTCCGGCAATTTGTTTCCTGCGTTCCCTCCTGAGAGAAAACAGGCGGCAGTCCGGCAATTGGTGTACTGCGGTCCCTACTGAGAGAGAACATGCGGCAGTTCGGCAATTTCTTTCCTGCGGTCCCTACTGAGAGAGAACAGGCGGCAGTCCGGCAATTTGTTTCCAGCGGTCACTACAGAGAGAGAACAGGCGGCAATTCGGCAATTTGTTTCCTGCGGTACCTCATGAGAGAGAACAGGCGGCAGTACGGCAATTTGTTTCCTGCGGTTTGTACTCACAGAGAACAGGCGACAGTTCGGCAATTGGTTTCCTGACGTCCCTACAGAGAGAGAACAGGCGGCAATTAGTTTCCTGCCGTCCCTAGTGAGAGAGAACAGGCGGCAATTCGGCAATTAGTTTCCTGCGGTCCCTACTGAGAGAGAACAGGCGGCAATTCGGCAATTAGTTTCTTGCGGTCCCTACTGAGAGAGAACAGGCGGCAGTATGGCAATTTGATCCATGAGTTCCATACTGAGAGAGAACAGGCGGCAGTAAGGCAATTTGTTTCCTGCGGTCCGTACTGATAGAGTACAGGCGGCAGTTCGGCAATTTTTTTCCTGCGGTCCCTACTGAGAGAGAACAAGCGGCAGTCCGGGAATTTGTTTCCTGCTGCCCTACTGAGAGAGAACAGGCTGCAGATCGGCAATTTCTTTCCTGCGGTCCCTACTAAGAGAGAACAGGCGGCAGTTTTTTTCCTGCGGTCCCTACTGCGAGAGAACAGACGGCAGCCCTACAATTTGTTTCCTGTGGTCACTACACACAGAGAGCAGGCGGCAGTTCGACAATTTGTTTCCTGTGGTCACTACACACAGAGAGCAGGCGGCAGTTCGACAATTTGTTTCCTGTGGTCACTACACACAGAGAGCAGGCGGCAGTTCGGATATTTGTTTCCTGCGGTCCCTACACAGAGAGAACAGGCGGCAGTTTGGCAATTTGTTTCCTGCTGTCCCTCCTGAGAGAGAACAGGCGGCAGTACGGCAATTTGTTTCCTGCGGTCCCTACTGAGAGAGAACAGGCGGCAGTACGGCAATTTGTTTCCTGTGGTCCCTACGGAGAGAGAACAGGCGGCAGTACGGCAATTTGTTTACAGCCGTCCCTACTGAGAGAGACCAGGCGGCAGTTCGGCAATTTGTTTCCTGCGGTCCCTACTCAGAGAGAAAAGGCTGAATTTCTGCAATTTGGTTACTGCGCTCCCTACTGGGAGAGAACAGGCGGCAGTCCGGCAATTTGTTTTCTGTGGTCCCTACTGAGAGAGAACAGGCGGCAGTTCGACAATTTGTTTCCTGTGGTCACTACACACAGAGAACAGGCGGCAGTTCGGCATTTTTTTTCCTGCGGTCACTACACAAAGAGAAAAGGCAGCAGTTCAGCAATTGGCGGTCCCTACTGTGATAGAACAGGCGGCAGTTCGGCAATTTGTTTTCTGCGATCCCTACTGAGAGAGAACAGGCGGCAGTCCGGCAATTTGTTTTCTGCGGTCCCTACAGAGAGAGAACAGGCGGCAGTCCGGCAATTTGTTTACTGCGGTCCCTACTGAGAGAGAACAGGCGGCAGTTCGACAATTTGTTTACTGCGAGCGGCAGTTCGGCAATTTGTTTCCTGCGGTCCCTACTGAGAGAGAACAGGCGGCAGTTCGACAATTTGCGGTCCCTACTGAGAGAGAACAGGTGGCAGTTCGGCAATTGGCTTCCTGCTGTCCCTACAGAGAGAGAACTGGCGGCAATTAGTTTCCTGCCGTCCCTAGTGAGAGAGAACAGGCGACAGTTCGGCAATTTGTTTCCTGCGGTCCCTACTGAGAGAGAACAGGCGGCAGTTCGACAATTTGCGGTCCCTACTGAGAGAGAACAGGTGGCAGTTCGGCAATTTGTTTTCTGCGGTCCCTACTGAGAGAGAACAGGCGGCAGTCCGGCAATTTGTTTCCTGCGGTCCCTACTGAGAGAGAACAGGCGGCAATTCGGCAATTAGTTTCCTGCGGTCCCTACTGAGAGAGAACAGGCGGCACATTCGGCAATTAGTTTCCAGCGGTCCCTACTGCGACAGAACAGGCGACATCCCGGCAAATTGTTTCCTGCGGTCCCTACTGAGAGTGAACAGGCGGCAGTTCGGCAATTTGTTTCCTGCGGACCCTACAGAGAAAGAACAGGCGGTAATTTGTTTCCTGCGGTCCCTACAGGTAGAGAACAGGCGGCAGTTTGGCAATTTGTTTCATGCGTTCCCTCCTGAGAGAGAACAGGCCGCAGTACGGCAATTGGTTTCCTTCGGTCCCTACTGAGAGAGAACAGGCGGCAGTTCGGCAATTTGTTTCCTGCGGTCCCTACAGAGAGAGAACAGGCGGCAATTAGTTTCCTGCCGTCCCTAGTGAGAGAGAACAGGCGGCAATTCGGCAATTAGTTTCGTGCGGTCTCTAGTGAGACAGAACAGACGGCAATTCGGCAATTAGTTTCCTGCCGTCCCTACGGAGACAGAACAGGCGGCAATTCGGCAATTAGTTTCCTGCCGTCCCTAGTGAGAGAGAACAGGCGGCAGACCGGCAATTAGTTTTCTGCGGTCCCTACTGAGAGAGAACAGGCGACAGTTCGGCAATTTGTTTCCTGCGGTCCCTACTGAGACAGAACAGGTGGCAATCCGGCAATTTGTTTCCTGCGGTCCCTACAGAGACAGAACAAGCGGCAGACCGGCAAATTTTTTCCTGCGGTCCCTACTGAGAGAGAACAGGCGGCAGTCCGGCAATTTGTTTCCTGCGTTCCCTCCTGAGAGAAAACAGGCGGCAGTCCGGCAATTTCTTTCCTGCGGTCCCTACTAAGAGAGAACAGGCGGCAGTTTTTTTCCTGCGGTCCCTACTGCGAGAGAACAGACGGCAGCCCTACAATTTGTTTCCTGCGGTCCCTACTGAGAGAGAACATGCGGCAGTTCGGCAATTTGTTTTCTGCGGTCCCTACTGAGAAAGAACAGGCGGCAGTCCGGCAAATTGTTTCCTGCGGTTCCTGCTGAGTGAGAACAGGCGGCAGTTGGGCAATATGTTAACTGCGGTCTCTACTGAGAGAGAACAAGCGGCAGTCCGGGAATTGGTTTCCTCTGTCCCTACTGAGTGAGAACAGGCGTATGTTCGGCATTTTGTATCCTGCAGTCCCTACTGAGAGAGAAAATGCGGCAATTCGGCAATCTGTTTCCTGCGGTCCCAACTCACAGACAACAGGCGACAGTTCCGCTATGTGTTTCCTGCGGTCCTTACTGAGAGAGAACAGGCGGCAGTTCGGCAATTGGTTTCCTGACGTCCCTACAGAGAGAGAACAGGCGGCAATTAGTTTCCTGCGGTCCCTACTGAGAGAGAACAGGCTGCAATCCGGCAATTAGTTTCCTGCGGTCCCTACTGAGACAGAACAGACGGCAATTAGTTTCCTGCCGTCCCTACGGAGAGAGAACAGGCGGCAATTCGGCAATTAGTTTCCAGCCGTCCCTAGTGAGAGAGAACAGGCGGCAATTCGGCAATTTGTTTCTTGCGGTCCCTACTGAGAGAGAACAGGCGGCAGTCCGGCAATTTGTTTCCTGCGGTCCCTACTGAGAGAGAACAGGCGGCAGTCCGGCAATTTGTTTCCTTCGGTCCCTACTGAGAGAGGACAGGCGGCAGTTCGGCAATTAGTTTCCTGCGGTCCCTACTGAGAGAGAACAGGCGGCACATTCGGCAATTAGTTTCTTGCGGTCCCTACTGAGAGAGAACAGGCGGCAGTATGGCAATTTGTTTTATGCGTTCCCTCCTGAGAGAGAACAGGCGGCAGTACGGCAATTTGTTTCCTTCGGTCCCTACTGAGAGAGGACAGGCGGCAATTTGTTTCCTGCGGTCCCTCCTGAGAGAGAACAGGCGGCAGTCCGGCAATTTGTTTCCTGCGGTCCCTACTGAGAGAGAACAGGCGGCAGTCCGGCAATTTGTTTCCTGCGGTCCCTACTGAGAGAGAACAGGCGGCAGTTTGGCAATTTGTTTCCTGCGTTCCCTACTGAGAGAGAACAGGCGGCAGTCCGGCAATTTGTTTCCTGCGTTCCCTACTGAGCGAGATTAGGCGGCAGTACGGCAATTTGTTTCCTTCGGTCCCTACTGAGAGAGGACAGGCGGCAGTTCGGCAATTTGTTTCCTGCGTTCCCTCCTGAGAGAGAACAGGCGGCAGTTTGGCAATTTGTTTCCTGCGTTCCCTCCTGAGAGAGAACAGGCGGCAGTACGGCAATTTGTTTCCTTCGGTCCCTACTGAGAGAGGACAGGCGGCAATCCGTCAATTTGTTTCCTGCGGTCCCTACCGAGAGAGAACAGGCGGCAGTCCGGCAATTTGTTTTCTGCGATCCCTACTGAGAGAGAACAGGCGGCAGTCCGGCAATTTGTTTCCTTCGGTCCCTACTGAGACAGAACATGCGGCAGTCCGGCAATTTTTTTCCTGCTGTCCCTACTGATAGAGAACAGGCGGCAGTTCGGCAATATGTTAACTGCGGTCCCTACTGGGAGAGAACAGGCGGCAATTCGGCAATTTGTTTCCTGACGTACGTGGTGAGTGAGAACAGGCGGCAGTTCGGCAAATTGCGGTCCCTACCGAGAGAGAACAAGGCGGCAGTTCGACCAATTGCGGTCCCTACTGAGAGAGAACAGGAGGCAGTTCGACAATTTGCGGTCCCTACTGAGAGAAAACAGGCGGCAGTTCGACAATTGGTTTCCTGCGGTCCCCACAGAGAGAGAACAAGCGACAATTTGTTTCCTGCGGTCCCAATTGATAGAGAACAGGCGACAGTTCGGCAATTTGTTTCCTGCGGTCCCTACTGAGAGAGAACAGGCGGCAGTCCGGCAATTTGTTTCCTGCGTTCCCTCCTGAGAGAAAACAGGCGGCAGTCCGGCAATTGGTGTACTGCGGTCTCTACTGAGAGAGAACATGCGGCAGTTCGGCAATTTCTTTCCTGCGGTCCCTACTGAGAGAGAACAGGCGGCAGTCCGGGAATTGGTTTCCTCTGTCCCTACTGAGTGAGAACAGGCGTAAGTTCGGCATTTTGTATCCTGCGGTCCCTACTGAGAGAGAAAATGCTCAAATCGGCAATCTGTTTCCTGCAGTCCCTACTCACAGAGAACAGGCGACAGTTCCGCTATTTGTTTCCTGCGGTCCCTACTGAGAGAGAACAGGCGGCAGTTCGGCAATTGGTTTCCTGACGTCCCTACAGAGAGAGAACAGGCGGCAATTAGTTTCCTGCGGTCCCTACTGAGAGAGAACAGGCGGCACATTCGGCAATAAGTTTCCTGCGGTCCCTACTGCGACAGAACAGGCGACAGCCCGTCAATTTGTTTCATGCGTTCCCTCCTGAGAGAGAACAGGCCGCAGTACGGCAATTTGTTTCCTGCGGTCCCTACTGAGAGAGAACAGGCGGCAATTCGGTAATTAGTTTCCCGCCGTCCCTCCTGAGCGAGAAAAGGCGGCACATTCGGCAATTAGTTTCCTGCCGTCCCTAGTGAGAGAGAACAGGCGGCAATTCGGCAATTAGTTTCGTGCGGTCTCTAGTGAGACAGAACAGGCGGCAATTCGGCAATTAGTTTCCTGCCGTCCCTAGTGAGAGAGAACAGGCGGCAATTCGGCAATTAGTTTTCTGCGGTCCCTACTGAGAGAGAACAGGCGACAGTTCGGCAATTTGTTTCCTGCGGTCCCTACTGAGACAGAACAGGTGGCAGTCCGGCAATTTGTTTCCTGCGGTCCCTACAGAGACAGAACATGCGGCAGACCGGCAATTTTTTTCCTGCGGTCCCTACTGAGAGAGAACAAGCGGCAGTCCGGGAATTTGTTTCCTGCTGCCCTACTGAGAGAGAACAGGCTGCAGTTCGGCAATTTCTTTCCTGCGGTCCCTACTAAGAGAGAACAGGCGGCAGTGCGGCAGTTTTTTTCCTGCGGTCCCTACTTCGAAAGAACAGACGGCAGCCCTACAATTTGTTTCCTGCGGTCCCTACTGAGAGAGAACATGCGGCAGTTCGGCAATTTGTTTTCTTCGGTCCCTACTGAGAAAGAACAGGCGGCAGACCGGCAATATGGTTCCTGTGGTCCCTACTGAGAGAAAACAGGCGGCAGTTTGGCAATTTGTTTCCTGCGTTCCCTACTGAGAGAGAACAGGCGGCAGTCCGGCAATTTGTTTCCTGCGGTCCCTACTGAGAGAGAACAGGCGGCAGTCCGGCAATTTGTTTCCTTCGGTCCCTACTGAGAGAGAACAGGCGGCAGTTCGGCAATTTGTTTCCTGCGGTCCCTACTGAGAGAGAACAGGCGGCAGTCCGGCAATTTGTTTCCTGCGGTCCCTACTGAGAGAGAACAGGCGGCAGTCCGGCAATTTGTTTCCTTCGGTCCCTACTGAGAGAGGACAGGCGGCAGTTCGGCAATTTGTTTCCTGCGTTCCCTCCTGAGAGAGAACAGGCGGCAGTCCGGCAATTTGTTTCCTGCGGTCCCTACTGAGAGAGAACAGGCGGCAGTCCGGCAATTTATTTTCTGCGGTTCCTACTGAGAGAGATCAGGCCGCAGTCCGGCAATTTGTTTTCTGCGATCCCTACTGAGAGAGAACAGGTGGCAGTCCGGCAATTTGTTTCCTGCGGTCCCTACTGAGAGAGAACAGGCGGCAGTCCGGCAATTTGTTTCCTCCGGTCCCTACTTAGAGTGAACAGTCGGCAGTCCGGCAATTTCTTTCCTGCGGTCCCTACTGAGAGAGAACAGGCGGCAGTCCGGCAATTTGTTTCCAGCGGTCACTACAGAGAGAGAACAGGCGGCAGTTAGGCAATTTGTTTCCAGCGGTCACTACAGAGAGAGAACAGGCGGCAGTCCGGCAATTTGTTTCCTGCGGTCCCTACAGAGAGAGAACAGTCGGCAGTTTGGCAATTTGTTTCATGCGTTCCCTCCTGGGAGAGAACAGGCGGCAGTCCGGCAGTTTGTTTCCTTCGGTCCCTACTGAGAGATAACAGGCGGCAGTCCGGCAACTGGTTTCCTGCGGTCCCTACTGAGAGAGAACAGGCGGCAGTCCGGTATATTTGCTTGCTATCATGAAGGCGTTAGAACTAATACACTACCGAGTTTCGCTAGTTTTAATTTCAGGACTCGCCTACAATCTCCACTCCTGCTCGTCCCTAGAAATGGGTACAGCTTGCTATCATGAAGGCGTTAGAGCTAATACACTACCGAGTTTCGCTATTTTTAATTTCAGGACTCGCCTACAATCTCCACTCCTGCTCGTCCCTAGAAATGGCTAAAACTTGCTATCATGAAGGCGTTAGAGATAATACACTACCGAGTTTCGCTATTTTTAATTTCAGGACTCGCCTACAATCTCCACTCCTGCTCGTCCCTAGAAATGGGTACAGCTTGCTATCATGAAGGCGTTAGAGCTAATACACTACCGAGTTTCGCTATTTTTAATTTCAGGACTCGCCTACAATCTCAACTCCTGCTCGTCCCTAGAAATGGGTACAGCTTGCTATCATGACGGCGTTAGAGATAATACACTACCGAGTTTCGCTATTTTTAATTTCAGGACTCGCCTACAATCTCCACTCCTGCTCGTCCCTAGAAATGGGTACAGCTTGCTATCATGAAGGCGTTAGAGCTAATACACTACCGAGTTTCGCTATTTTTAATTTCAGGACTCGCCTACAATCTCCACTCCTGCTCGTCCCTAGAAATGGGTACAGCTTGCTATCATGAAGGCGTTAGAGCTAATACACTACCGAGTTTCGCTATTTTTAATTTCAGGACTCGCCTACAATCTCCACTCCTGCTCGTCCCTAGAAATGGGTACAGCTTGCTATCATGACGGCGTTAGAGATAATACACTACCGAGTTTCGCTATTTTTAATTTCAGGACTCGCCTACAATCTCCACTCCTGCTCGTCCCTAGAAATGGGTACAGCTTACTATCATGAAGGCGTTAGAGCTAATACTCTACCGAGTTTCGCTATTTTTAATTTCAGGACTCGCCTACAATCTCCACTCCTGCTCGTCCCTAGAAATGGGTACAGCTTGCTATCATGAAGGCGTTAGAGCTAATACACTACCGAGTTTCGCTATTTTTAATTTCAGGACTCGCCTACAATCTCCACTCCTGCTCGTCCCTAGAAATGGGTACAGCTTGCTATCATGAAGGCGTTAGAGCTAATACACTACCGAGTTTCGCTATTTTTAATTTCAGGACTCGCCTACAATCTCCACTCCTGCTCGTCCCTAGAAATGGGTACAGCTTGCTATCATGAAGGCGTTAGAGCTAATACACTACCGAGTTTCGCTATTTTTAATTTCAGGACTCGCCTACAATCTCCACTCCTGCTCGTCCCTAGAAATGGGTACAGCTTGCTATCATGAAGGCGTTAGAGCTAATACACTACCGAGTTTCGCTATTTTATAATTTCAGGACTCTCCTACAATCTCCACTCCTGCTCGTCCCGAGAAATGGGTACAGCTTGCTATCATGAAGGCGTTAGAGCTAATACACTACCGAGTTTCGCTATTTTTAATTTCAGGACTCGCCTACAATCTCCACTCCTGCTCGTCCCTAGAAATGGGTACAGCTTGCTATCATGAAGGCGTTAGAGCTAATACACTACCGAGTTTCGCTATTTTTAATTTCAGGACTCGCCTACAATCTCCACTCCTGCTCGTCCCTAGAAATGGGTACTGCTTGCTATCATGAAGGCGTTAGAGATAATACACTACCGAGTTTTGCTATTTTTAATTTCAGGACTCGCCTACAATCTCCACTCCTGCTCGTCCCTAGAAATGGGTACAGCTTGCTATCATGAAGGCGTTAGAGCTAATACACTACCGAGTTTCGCTATTTTTAATTTCAGGACTCGCCTACAATCTCCACTCCTGCTCGTCCCTAGAAATGGGTACAGCTTGCTATCATGAAGGCGTTAGAGCTAATACACTACCGAGTTTCGCTATTTTTAATTTCAGGACTCGCCTACAATCTCCACTCCTGCTCGTCCCTAGAAATGGGTACTGCTTGCTATCATGAAGGCGTTAGAGCTAATACACTACCGAGTTTCGCTATTTTTAATTTCAGGACTCGCCTACAATCTCCACTCCTGCTCGTCCCTAGAAATGGGTACAGCTTACTATCATGAAGGCGTTAGAGCTAATACACTACCGAGTTTCGCTATTTTTAATTTCAGGACTCGCCTACAATCTCCACTCCTGCTCGTCCCTAGAAATGGGTACAGCTTGCTATCATGAAGGCGTTAGAGATAATACAGTACCGAGTTTCCTTTAGTTCGGTCGATCCTTTGTTACCCACAGACTGGGTAACAAGACTGTCCCATTCATGGAGAAGGGTGTGGGTTTATTAGTTAACTTTAACTAGCCTCAAATCAATAGGCGGAAATAAATATATTAAGGGTGCCACGTTGTTTGTTCTAAAAGGTAACAACGAAACCAGTATTCTAAAAACAAATTAGTTTATTTACAATAAATCAACTATAATTATAATCTCTAACTTTAACTATAAAAATAATAATTAAATAAAGAATCAAACAATACTTCCCATGGCAACTTTAAAATATAAATTAATAGGCCTTTTCTTTTAATTGATTGTGTATACACAATAACTGTACTTAGGTATCTCTCGTACGATGAAATAACTGCTATTCTTCTGGCTGTATTACATTCTGATCCGCCAAAGCGTTTGTCGAGAGCCAAAAATCCTCATTGGAGCTCGAGGTGGACGCTGCTGTCTGCTGCTCGCTTGTCCCCGGCGATCGCTTCTAGTCTTCGGCTCTCGCGCAGCCGGCCCCGCGCACCAATCTCCCGCCTGTCTTCTTTCTCATTCGCCCGTCTTCGGCGACGTTAAAAATGGGCCGTAATACCCCTCCCTTACTTATAGAAAAAATAACACACACAAGAAAAAAAGTCCGTCACGCAGGGGCTGCGTAAACTAAGCAGATTTCCCACGAGAAGTTTTACAATAGAGAAATCTGCCTAATAACAACTGCAGTAGTAAGTAACTGCCATTTCGACTTCTTCTTCAACAGGCTTGTCAAGGGTGAAATGACCGTTGAGAAATTCGGTACAAAACGACGGTACCACGAAGCTAGCCCTACAAATCTTCTCACATTTTTGAGTGTAGTTGGGGTTGGGTAACCGATAATTGCTGATACTTTATCAGGGTCTACTCTGAGTCCATTCTCATTCACCACATACCCCAGGTATCTCAATTCTACTCGGCAAAATTGACTCTTGTCCCAATTGATAGTCAAATTAGCTTCAGCTAATCTCCTAAAAACGTCTCTCAGGACCTTAATATGTGTCTCAAAATCGGGAGTTACTACAACGACGTCATCGAGGTAGACAAATAAATAAGGTTCTAAATCTGCTCCTAGGACAGAGTCTATCAACCTTTGCCATGTTGCAGGCGCGTTGTGTAAGCCAAATTGCGTCCGAACAAAATTATACAATCCCCTACCTGGGACTGTGATTGCTGTCTTTTCTTGACTACTTCATTCAAGCGGTACTTGCTAGTATGCCGATTTAATGTCAATCGATGAAATATATTTGGCATCTCTTAATCTGTCAAAGATATGACTCACGTAAGGCAAAGGATATTCGTCTCGTTTTGTAACCGCATTAAGTTGGCGATAGTCCACACAGAACCGGTAACTGCCGTCTGGTTTTCTGACCAACACAACTGGAGAGGACCAGGGACTCTTCGATGGTACGACAATACCGTCATTTATCATCTCATTCAACTCCTTGTCCATGATAGATTGGATATGCGGTGACACTGGGTAATAACGCTGTTTAATGGGCTGCGATTTGCCAGTATCTATATAATGTGAAACCTTACTAGTGCATCCTAGTTTCTGAGGTTTCTGTCCCTTCCAATAGTTGAGGAGGCTATCCAGTGTATTCCCTTGCTCTTCGTTTAACGATGATCGAGCGTTTAATGCTGGTCGGACATTAGCGTCAGTCATTTCTTCACTGAACTCCCAAACTCCATGCAGTACGTCTGGTTTTATTTGCATCTTCTTCCATAAATCAATGCCCAATACAAGGCTGTTATTAAGGTAAGGCAAGATTAGGAAGTCAATCATCTTTACTTTTCCATTCAGCTCCACTGGTAGGGTGGTAGAGCCAAGTACATCTGTAGGTGACCCATCAGCAAGCGCGAGGCTTACTCTCCCAGCTGGATTCATATGGACTCCTGTCTTCCGAAACTCTTCGAAGGTACTCCTATCCATCAAAGATCGTGAAGCTCCTGAATCAAGAAGACCAACCAAAGTGAAACAAATGATATTTATCTTGAGATAAGGCCTGTTATCTGCAGCCCTTATATTTACGAGAGGTTTAACTTCACCCGCAAATACAGACCAGTCTCCAACCACTCCTGCCATTTTGAAGATTCACGATAGGACTTGGGGGTTTGACACAAACCTCGCCCTACTTTGGTCGTCTCCTCTAATCTGGTTCCCTTACTCTTTCCACATGAGTTTTCACAAAAGTCCTTCTTTTCCTGCCTGCAGTACTTAAAGTTGTGTCCTGACGGGCCACAGTTTCTACATTTCCTAGCAGCAAAGTTTCTTGCATAATGCCCCACTCGAGAGCATATGAAACATCTAATTGGTTTCTGGGCTTTCACATCAGCTTCGTTGGCATGAAATCTTGGGTTCGTTGATCTACTGGTGGATGGCCGATATGATAGATCCGGTTCTAACAGGTTTCTTCCAGTTGGAGGTGGTCGGTGATTCTCAACTCTCCATTTCGCATCTTCAAGTTGACGACCAAGTCTAATTAGCTCTCTAACAGTCTGGATGTCATACAGAGCTAACCGATCGACATAGAAAGGCAGAATATTCTTTCTAAGAATCTTTATCATTTCGGCTTCTGGTGGTACGCTGGGGAACCTGTGAAAATAGTTTTTCATAACTGCGCAATATACTCCAATAGACTCATTAGGACCTTGTGTGCGCCTCCTAATTTCTTCCCATAGTCGATCCTCATAATCCCTTGGTTCAAACTCTAACTTCAGTTCGTCCACCAACTCCGCCCAAGTTCCGAACATCTTCTTCAATGACTTCACCAAGATAAGAGCAGGTCCTTGGAACAAATCGTAAGCCGAGCTATACAAGGCTTCTTCTGTTAAATTCCTAGCATGTCGTAGTTCTTCTACTGTTTCTAGAAAAGCGTTAATGCTAAGTCCTTCGCCGTCGCCAGAAAATTGAACGCCCCAATCTTTTACTGGAATTTGAGGTTTCTTTCTAACTACCGTTCTGGAGTCTCCGGTGTTTCTAAGATCAGTTTTCTTACCCTGTGCTGATGCCTCATCATCTTCAGACTCACTCTCTAGAGTTTCCTTAACTCTGCCATATAATCCAAACATTCCTCCAAAAAGCCTGATTTCTGTTTGCTACTTTCATCATCCTTCGTATTAATGCGGGATATCCTATTTATTAAGTGCAGTAGAACCGCTTCAAACTTCCTTACCTCAGGTGCTTCTGTGTTCAGTTTCTCCAGCCTCTCCTGACAGTGCTTCAATTCAATGGCTGGGTCCAAGTCAGCCACATTCGGAGAAAAAAGCTTTCCTTCCTTTTCCATCTTCAGTAATAATTTTAATTTTGTCCTCTTATCGTGAACTGTCTTTAATTCAGTAACTTCTCTAATTTTTAATTCATACTCTAAATCCTCCTTATTTAACCTATCTATATCCATTTTTAATTGTTTATCAATATATACCAAGAAAAAAAATTATTATTCTTTATAATAATAGTAAGATAAGAGGAAGAAATATTTAGTTCTAAAAATAATCATCAACTAACTAATTAACTAACTAAACCCTAAATAAGAAATGTACTCTTCCATCTTAAATATTAAGGAAAGCAAATTTTTTTTTTTTTAATTACTCCTAATTAAAATAATTCTAATTTTTCTAAATCCACTAAACAGAACATACAACAAATTATCCTTACACACAAAACAAATAGTTCATATATCATTACTAATACCACTAATCCTAACCATAATAATTTTATATTATTCTTAATTATTTTTAATCAGGCCCCACGTTGTAAGGCGCCACTTATGTTACCCACAGACTGGGTAAGAAGACTGTCCCACTCAGTGGAGAAGGGTGTGGGTTTATTAGTTAAATTTAACTAGCCTCATATCAATAGGTGGAAATAAATATATTAAGGGCGCCACGTTGTTTGTTCTCAAAGGTAACAACGAAACCAGTATTCTAAAAACAAATTAGTTTATTTACAATAAACCAACTATAATTATAATCTCTAACTTTAACTATAAAAATAACAATTAAATAAAGAATCAAACAGTACTTCCCATGGCGACTTTAAAATATAAATTAATAGGCCTTTTCTTTTAATTGATTGTGTATACACAATAACTGTACTTAGGTACCTCTCGTACGATGAAATAACTGCTATTCTTCTGCCTGTATTACATTCTGATCCGCCAATGCGTTTATCTGGAGCCAAAAATCCTCACTGGAGCTCGAGGTGGACGCTGCTGTCTGCTGCTGGCTTGTCCCCGGCGATCGCTTCTTGTCTTAGGCTCTGCCCCGCGCACCAATCTCCCGCCTGTCTTCTTTCTCAATCACCCGTCTTCGGCGACGGTAAAAATGGGCCGTAACACCTTTTGTGCCAAATAAAATTGTTGACTCCCGCTATAGTTTTTATCCCATTTTTACTTCGGTATAGGACGAAAGTGTATGTAACAAAAGTTACGAAGCCGGGCTTAGCAAGTATATATATATATATATATATATATATATATATATATAATATATAATATATATATATATATATCTGTTAACACTCCAGGAATGTATCATAAATATTATTATGTAGTCTAGTATAAGAGGTGTTACCTGAGTATGAGTGAGGGGTATGAGGAGAGTGCGGGGGGTGCCTGTACTCTCAGCCTGAGCATGTTAGTCGAGGAGAGTGCCTCAAGTTGCCGCAGACCTCCGCTAGTTGCACAATGCTCAGTGGCTGTTCCTCCATCCCAGACTGTCACCTCTAGTCCACGGCACTCGTCTCCTTCCAACGTCTCCCAAAGCTCGCGGTAGTACTCCTTACCTGGAAAACAGTGAAATAACAATGGTGTAAGTTGTCATAAA